>PVKA01014970.1:0-51159 GCA_004027165.1 Ctenomys sociabilis
ACTTGAACATATACTCATAAGTGAAATAAACCAGACACACATGTGTAAATATCGTATAGTCTCCCTAGTATAACAAGCGAAAAGCAGAAATACAAAAGGAAATGTACAACAAGTAAAATCAATTGAGTCAGATAAGGCAAAGTGAATGGCATATGCTGCAGGATACTAATCAGCTTTTCTTCTGGATGGTTAACAACCTCAAATAAAAAATTTTGAAATAGAAAATGACAAGATGCAGAAGCAAAATGCGACCTCAGACCTCCAGTGTACCAGAACAAGTGCAAGAAACAAGAGAGAGGAAAATGAAAGACAAACAGTGGATACTTCTGAAATTATAGCAACTGAAATTAAGAATCAAATCCATGAGCATGTAGATGAAATCAAATAAGGAAAAACTTCTCAGGTTAAAAAAAAACACAATATTCAAAAAGGAATTTGCTCAACAAATCAAGACTAGAGATGTATTTTTTAAAAAGACGATGATAGAGAAAGGATGGAAAACATGAATGATCAATATAAGAAAGAAAGGAAATGCATGCAATGAATTCAAACAATATCCAGGAAATTAAAAATTCCATTGAAAGCTGGCAAAACTGCTTGAATGAAACTGAAGACAGAATATTAGCTTTCAGACCTTTAAGACAGAATATTAGCTATTAATCATGAAAGGATCTCTTGCAAATAACAAAAGATCAGGAAATAACACTTCTACAGATACAAAACAACACAAAGAAAAATAATGCAATAATAATTAGTGTCAATGTAAAATCAGAAGTCAACACAAATGACAAAAAAGTTATTTGTAGAAGTAATAGTAAAAAATTCCACAGCATGAAAAAAGGATCTGGCATTTATAGATAAATGAGAAAAGAAACACATTTAACTCAAAAAAAAATTCATAGACCAAAAGTCAAAGGATATAAAACAATACTCCATGCAACAAGAATCCAGACAAAATCAGGAGCAGCTATTCTGTTTGCAGACAATGTGAAAAATAATCAAAAGAGACAAATAACCAATAATAAACCAAGAATAATAAAATCAATGGAAAGGTCATTACATGTTGTTGGGGAAAAACTAGATGAGAAGATCACACTCATAAACATATATGAACCAAATACAGGAGCACTCACCTATATAAGACAAATATTAACAGACATAAAAACATCAATAAAAATTTTATAGAGGACCTTAATATTCCACCATTGCAAATATACCAACCAGACAAAAACTCAACAAAGAAATATCAGAACTAAACCAAGCCTGTCAATAAATGGACTTAGTAGATATTTACAGAGTGTCTCGCCCAACACCATCAGAATAAACATTCTTCTCAGCTGCACATGGGATGTTCTATAAAGTAGACTGACACTAGACCATAGAACATCCTTAATTAAATGCAAAATAATTGAAATTATTCTATGTATATTATCTGATCATAGTGTAATTAAATTGAAAATTAATGGCAAAAAAACCATAACTACTCATAAAAAAACTCCACAAACATTTTGAAATAAAATAACACCCCACTGTACAAGCAATAAGTCACAGATAACATTAAATAAAAAACTGAACAAAATCTGCAGTTAAATGAAAATGCAGATACAGCATACCAGAACTTGTAGGACACAATGAAAGCAGTTCTGAGAGAGACCTCATAGCAGTGAATTCTCACAAAAAAACGGAACAAGCAAAAACAAACAACCTAGTGCTGAATCTCAAGCTTCTAGAAAAATAACTAGTCAAGCTCCAAGCCCATAGGAGGGAGAATACTACAAAGGATCAGAGCAGAAATTGATGCAATCAAAATTTTTTAAAAATACAAAAACTTAATGCATCAAAGCGTTGGCTCTTTTCAAGAATAAATAAAATCAATAAACCCTTAGCCATTCTTAGTAAAAAAGAAAAGAAAGGACTCAAATTTGTGCAATAAGGAATGAAAAGGTTAAAAGTACTGCAGATCTTGTGCAAGCTCAAAAGATCATTAATATCTGCTTTGAAAACTTTTACTCTAAAAGGATGGAAGAAATTGGCACATTTCTAGATGTGTATGAACTACCAAAGCTGAATCAAGAAGATATTAAAATTCTGAATAATCCATTATCAGTAGATGAAACTGAAAACAAAATTAAAAATTTACCAACAAAGAAAAACTCAAGTCCTGAAGGATTGATTCACTGTTGAATTCTACAAGAAGTTTACAGAAGATTTAATATCAACACTCCTCAAATTCTTTATTGAAATTGAAAGGGAAACAATTTTGAGCTCATTGCTAGAGGCAGGTATTACCCTGATGAAAAACCAGAGAAAAAGCTGTGGCGCACACCTGTAATCCCACCACTTGGGAGGCTGAGGCAGGAGGATTTTTGTGAGTTTGAGACCAGCCTAAGCTACAAAGTGAGTTGGAGGCCAGCATGAACTGCACAGTGCAGACACTGTCTCAAAAAAAAAAAAAAAAAAAAAAAAAAAAAAAAAAAAAAAAAAAAAAAAAAAACAGAAAGACCCAACTAAAAAAGAAAAGTACAGACCAATTGCCCTAATGCAAAATCCTCAATAAGATAACTAGCAAACAGAATGTAGCAACATCATGAAGATGGGCTGCATAAAATGAGATTCATCCCAGGAATTTAAGGATGGTTCAATACACAAAAACCAATAAATATAATACACTATATCTACAGAATCAAAGACAAAAATTACATGATAATCTCAATAGATGCATAAACTCTTCTAATAAAGTCCCACACTCATTCTTGACAAAAAAAAAAAAACCTACAGAAAATTGGAAAAATGGTCTTTACCTCAATCTGATAAAAGCCACTTATGATAAACTAACAAGCAACATCAAACTAAAGGACAAAAATAGAAAACTTTCACTCCAAACTTAGGAACAAGACAAAGATGTCCACTATCACCACTCTTATTCAATATACTTATAGAAACACTAGCCAGGAACTTAAATTATCATTATTCACAGATGACATGATACTCTACATAAAAAGCCATAAAATCCACCAAAAGACTTTTAGATTCAATAAGCAAATTCAATAGCATAGCTAAAGACAAATTCAACACTCAAAAGTCAACAACTTTCCTATAAAAAAAATAACAAACTCACTGAGAGATAAATTAAGGAAACCACACCCTTCAAAATTGCATCCAAAAAAACGTGAAAAACAGAGGTATAAATCTAACAAAGGGAATAAAAGATCCATGTCATGAAAATTACAATACTCTAATAAAGAGATCAAAGAAAATTACAGTACTCTGAAGAATAGGTTAGAAGAAGATATCAGAAAATGGAAAGATATCTCTTGCCATGGCTAGGAAAAACCAACACTGAAAATGACTGTACTCCCAAAGCTCTTATATTGACTTAATGCAACCCAAACCAAAATACCATTAGCATGCATCAAAGAACTAGAGAAAACATTCCTAAAAATTCATCTGGAATAAGAAAAAATCTAGAACAGCAAAAGCAGTCCTAGGCAACAAAGGCAAGACCAGAGGTATCACAATCCCTGACTTGAAATTATACTATGAAATTACTATGATAAAGATCATCATAGTACTGTATAAAAAAATAAACATATGGAAGGATCAGTGGGACAGATTAGAAAATGACAGCACAGCTGTCAACATATTTAGCCACTTTATCTTTGACATAGGGGCCAACCATGTTCACTGGAATAAAGATAAATGCTCTTTATTAGGATGCAGGGAAAACTGAATTTCTATAACCCAAAGACTAAAACTAGACCCAGGCCTCCCAGAATGCACTGAACTACAGTCAAAATGGATGAATGATCTAAATATTAAAACAGAAACACTAAATCTACTGGAGAAGAAAATAGGTAGAAATATTGAAGACATATATGTAGGCAAAGAGTTCAAGAAGGAAACCCAGACTGCACAGGAAACACTTCAAAAAATCAACAACTGGGATTTCATCTTATTAAAAACCTTTTCAAGGGAAAAGAAATCACCAAATAAATGAAAAGACAACCCACAATGTTGGGAAATAAATTTTAGTCAATTGTCCTTCAGACAGAGGACTTCTATTTAGGATAAACAAATAATTGAAAGAAATGAGACCCCACAAATTAAGGACTCAGTCAAAAAATGAACACCTGAGACGAATATACACTTCTCAGATCAAGAAATACAAATGGTAGGTAAATACATAAAGAAATGTTCAACATGACTTGTTATTTGAGAGATGCAAAATAAAACAACACTGAAGTTCCTTCTCACCCCAGAAAAATATGTTTATCATCAAGAAACAACCAATAACAAAAATCAGAAGAGAGACAAGCAACACTTCTCCACTGTTAGTGGGAGTGTAGACTGTTTTAACTACTGCTGAAATCAGTGTGGAAAATACTCAAAAAAGTAGGGTTAGGAATCCCATTCTAACTAGTTACTCCCCTTTTAGGTATCTTTCCAGAAAAATTAAAAACATCATACCCGCTCCCAAAGATAGACATATATGCACCCATGTTTATAGCAGCACAATTTGTAATAGCTAAATCCTAGAAATAATGCAAATGCCTATGAACTAGGGCATGGATAAAAAAAGATGTGATATTTTTATACAGTGAAGGATTGCTCAACCATGGATAAGCTACTCAAGCTAGATAAACTTCAGACTTTTATAGATAAATGGATGCAACTTTAGACCAAACCCATAAGTGAAATAAATCAGACTCACACTGTAAACATTATTTTGTCACCTGGTATGAGAAACTGAAAAAATAAATAAGTTCTGTAATGTACAATAGATATTGTGAAATGGTAAGAAATTGCTCAAAAGGAAAAACGAACTAGGATGGGTGAAAGAGGAAGGTGCACCAGGGAAATGGAAAGAAAACACAAGTCAGTATACAAATGTACTTTTAGTGTCTCTTAGTTCACTGCAAAGGAAGGTTTGTGCTATCAATTGGATTTATCTTTATGCCCAGGTCTTATACCCTGAGCAACTATCTTAAACATAAAAATATATAAAGTATTGGCTATTGTTATTCTCCTGTTACTTTGTTGTGAAACTTTGTTTTACCTTTTTTCCATAAAAATGTATCAAATGCTGAACCTGAAGAAACAGAATAATGCCTAGAAACCACAAGGACAAGAGGTATCTCAGTCCACAGATCTCTACTTAGGAGAGAGTAAATTCACTGAGTAAATTCCCAACTGAGAAGGCTGTACTGCCATGTACTCAAGCAGTGGCTGGATGACCAGTAGGCTGGAAGTTCAGAGATGTCCACCTGAGTGGCGAGTTGGTGGGAGGACATTTAAGTACACTTCCAAGCACAAGGTGTGGTGCTTTGGGTAAGAAAAAGTGTGAACCCCCTCCTTTGCACTCCCCAACTTGATGAAGTAGTTTTCTCAGTCCCAGGTCCCTCCGTACTTAAATAAAGATAAGTATCAGTGTTTTTTTGTATAGAGTTAGGATTCAATGAGTTCACCCCTGTAAGGGATCTTAGACATAATCAATGTTTCATAAGTTATTATGCTATTGTTATTACTGTAAGCTTTGATTCCCCTTCTTCTACTGTCCATCATCCCAGGAGCCCTCACAGTAGACTCTACTGAAATGGGACACACAACATGAGACAACCAAACAGAGGCTGGTACAAGATACCTAGTCCTCTTCTAAGGCTCATTGTGTTTCTTTCTTAATCAAAATGAACATAAGACTGTATCTTACAACATAAGAAGTGTACTTTAAAAGTTGGTATTTTTACAACTGTTGTCCAAATATATCTAATTATATTAACTGACTACATTTATAACTATTTACACACACACACGTGTATGTCCCATCATGTGTGCCAGTCTTGTCAGGGAGGATTCAACTGTTTCTACCCTCAGTTCTGGGAAAAGCACTTCTTGGAGATGAATGGAAATTCTGACAGGGAACCCTTCCTGCCTTTCCACTCTGGCTCCCTGCTGCAGCATTTCTCAAGAAAGCTTGTCTTGAACTTCCACACAACTCTTCCAATTCCCTGAAATTTACACACAAAGCACCTTTGTAAGCAAGGGACTGGGACACAGGTAGAACACAGAGAGGGTTTGTCAAGCCAAACAAGTTGATTCGTGTGCAAAAAGCCCCCAACTACATTTATGGACTAAGTTAAAAGACCTTTTTAGCTGCTCCTGGTTGAAAGCTCCACTTAAACACTTTGCCAGTACCCATGCCTTCAGCATATAGAGTTCCAGGGTTTACACAATAGTCTATGCATGCAAGCACACACAGTCAGTGTCACACAAATGGTGTGTGGTTTCAAGATCTCTGTATTACTCTGTGGCTAACAGTCACCTGTGTGTTTTCCGTGTAAACACACCTCTGTCTTCTGATGTGCTGAGTCCATGATGTGCCTATAACCATAAAAGGCTCACATGGCAGAGCACTTGGATTTCGAACTTTATAAAACCAGATGCGTGAGTCTATCTAGCAATGGAGACTACATTAATTTGTTGGCTGCTTGTGCCTTCTTAAGAAAAGTGTTACTGATTGAGAGAGTTGCAGATCTGCAGCACCCCGTAAGGCCGTCAACCGCACTGTGGCTTCTGACACTTGAAGGGTAGCTAATGCAAATGTGGGTGTGTGCTACAAGACAATTATCAAATTCTAAAGACATAGTACCAAGAAGGTCAAATAATTCATTAATAATCCTTTAAGAGGTCGTATTTAAAATAATAGTGTGGCTGGAGAGTTAGCTCAGGAGAATATAAGCACTTGCCTGGCAAGCGCAAGGTTCTGAATCCAATATCAGGTACTGCAAAATAAATAAATACATAAATAATAGTGTGTCTATACTGGGTTAAATAAAATGTATTACTAAAGTTTCACTGCTTTTAATTTTTTTCATGTGGCCAAAATTTAACTACACAGAGGATTCATATTATACTTTCATTAAGGCCTAGCAAGAGTCTTGATAAAAATCAGGATCTCACAGAAGTATCCCACGAATTTTTATGGTAAATAAGCATTCAGCTGACCTGAGAAGACTACCATTTGGGGATCCCTGAAGTTGGAGGCAGTAACTTGAACCATGAGACCCAAAGGCTGAACTCTATATTTCATTCAGCTTTTTTCTCATACTTGACCATCAATTTCCTCATTAACAGAAGAAAAAGATAGACATTGATTTAAGGTTTCCAACCCACAACACAGAGATCTTATGTCCATTGACATGAGACTGCAGATCAGCAGAACTGCCCACCTACCAACTGGACCAAGGTGGCTTCAGGCCAGTGACCCAGAAAAGCATTCCTTGTTTTCAAACACAAGTATTCCAGAGGACTCAAAGGACTGATCAACCAGTAACTTTCTAAGTGAGTACAGTCACCCCGGCCGAAATAAGAACCTAATCTTTACCAGCAACAGCAGCAATGACCATTTCAACCCTATTTGAAAAGCCCAGTCTGCAATTGGAAGAACAGACTCACTTGCTCCCCTATAAATGGCCAAGAGTTTATGCACCTCATAGGGGCAGGATCTGGCCAGCCTCAGTGAACTCACCTGGCCTCAACCACCCTACTCAGTTAGAAGAAGCCTTTTTCAGACACAGTGGGAGCCAAGTCTTTTATTTTTTTTAACCTTGTGAGACTATCGTTTTCCCTTTCAAGAGAGATGAAAAAAAATTGTTAGGTCAGTTCTGAGGAATCAGGCCTCAGAAGCGTCAAAATTCATCTTTTTAATTGAAAACAATTTCCTATTGTGGAGAAAAAGTGTTCATTCAAGAAAATTTCTTTTATAAAAAATAGTGAAATAGAAATGGAAAGAAAGTCATACGACTTGGGTGAGGGAAGAGAATATGTAAAGACAAAAATGGGGAAGCATGTGTATTGTCTATGAGAGCATTTGATGGACAAAGCATGTGTTCCATATCTGAAGTTGACAAATTGGAATCAAACATGCCTAATTGACCTTTGGAATTAAAAAAAAAATTTTCAAGAACAGCACAGCATTTGTCCTCAGTGGTTTTAGTGTTGAGAGTGAGCATGCGCACAGTAAGAAGGCTGGTTCTCTGAAGTTTGAACCTGACCAAAACCGCAGGGCCGAGGGTTGTAAGGCTGTTCATATTCTGAAGGAACAGGCCTGATGTGTGTCTCGGCAGGGCAGTAGTAACAGTGCAGCTTGGTCATGGTGAGAACCTGATTGGCTTTAAATTATTTGACACTTTACTGATTCACAGTGTTCCCAGGGATTCTGCTCTAAGAGAGATAATGAGACGTATTGAGTATCTTGCAAAGAAAGGTTCTTCAGAGGGGAAAATGGAATTCTGATTGTTCAGGATGTGCTTGTTGACATGGAACCTAAAGTTATCAATCAAGTGCTGTCCATTTGTGATGGTCAAATCTTGAAAACAACCAGGATACCCATCACATGAGGAATGGATGAAAAGATGTGCTGTTTTTATACAATGGGGTATTACTCACCTATAAAGAATGATAAACTTGAAGCATTTATATTTAAGTGGATGCTACTTGAAGATATACTCATATGTGAAATAAACCAGACCCACATGTGTAAATATCATATAGTCTCCCTAGTACAAGAACTCAAAAGAAGAAATACAAATAGAAAGAAATAACATAATTAAAAAGAAAGCGAGAACTTGAGGATTGGATGAGAGGGCAAGGAGAAAAGCTAGGAAAAATGACAGGAGGAAAGCCATACATTTATATGCACAAGATGGGTAAGGCAATGATCCTGAGAAACATGAGCAGGTTTTTGAAACTAGCAGTTAATTGGTAGGATTCTCACCCTGACTAACTATATATGCTGATACCTGTGAACTAAGCAAATGCACTGAAGATAGCAATATATAATAAAAGGGTCTTGCTTAGGATGCCTGTCATTCTGGTCTTCTGAATATGTACTGCTTGTCATGACATACCACTTATTGCTCTACTGTCTCTCAAGTAAATGTTTGGTTTTTTTAAAAAAAGGTAATAAATGAAAAAAAAAAAAAAGAGACAAGAAAAAAATGTCGCTGGACTGCCCTGCTACAATGCTGTATATGGTTAGATTTCTAAATTTCTGTGTAAAAAATTGTAATTGTTTATTCATGTTTTTAAATATTTCTTATTTTTTATTTTTTTAAATTTTTTTCTCCATATTCTGTAGAAACTAAAAGTTTTAACACATCAATACTAGAGGGAAAACACCTGTTCCATATTTCTTGTCATGACATACCAGCTTTTACTATACTGCCCTTTTTTAAAGGGTAGTAAATGAAAAATAAGACAAAAAAAAAGTCACAAGACAGTCCTGCTACAATGCTACTATGCTGTATATGGATGGATTTCTAAATATCTATGTGAATATATGTAAGTATTCATTCCTATTTTTTAACAAAATTTTCTTCTTCATGTTCTGTACGGACTTGGAGTGTAGTATCACAATACTTGATGGAAAATACATGTTCCATGTTATGCCTATGATGTCTGATATTTAGAATGATAGTGTGGGTAAACTGAACTTAGGGTTAACAACCTAAGTTAGCACATAAAAA
Source organism: Ctenomys sociabilis (assembly GCA_004027165.1). Lineage (NCBI taxonomy): Eukaryota > Metazoa > Chordata > Mammalia > Rodentia > Ctenomyidae > Ctenomys > Ctenomys sociabilis. The sequence goes on from PVKA01014970.1 coordinate 9,525, forward strand.
TTGGAGAAAAAGAAAGGCTGCAAGGTCAGCCAACATTTTGGCCCTAGCCTTTCAAGGTCAGTGAAGACTCAGAACATAGGAGAATTTGTAATGTAACATCATGTAACTCAGTAGTGCCCCAAATTTTCTGATCAAGGATATTATGGAGCCACACAGGAATGTGATCGATGATGTACAATGTGCCTAAGGAGAGTCACATGGAGAGAAAACTTTCTCTCAGGCTTCTGCAGATAGCAAATCAGTCAAGCAGTGGCTGTGAATCATCCACAAGGCTGACACTGACAAGGGATCTAAAAGTGTGGTACAGGGTTACAGGATAAACCCTGAGGATACCTGACTGACCTTATCTGATACAAAAGTTACATTTTTTGTTATGTAGGTCTTGCTTTAACTCAGTCTTAACCATCCAGCATAAAAGTACAAAAATGGAGGAATATAAAGTAAAGTCATATTAATATAATGAGCTGTGAATGGCTCAAGTCAACAACTTCTGTGGATAACGTGCTTCTATTGTGGACTGCTGATCTGTGTTGGATTGTTTCATTATATATATATAATATATATATAATATATATTATATATATATTTATATATATATTATATATATAAATATATATATTATATATATATAAATATATATATTATATATATATAAATATATATATTATATATATATATTAGCCATCCATGTTTTGAAAATCTATAACATATGTATCATTGTATGTTACCCTGTATATGTCATTTTTTCTCTTTGTTTTTGCTTCTATTTTTCACTCTTCAAGTTAAAATACAAATAAATAAATTAAAAAAGAAAATGCCTATTCCATGTTATGCCTAAGATGTTTGACATTCAGACATAGTGAGGTTAAACCTAACTGCATATTTTCAGGATAATAGTAAGCTTCTCTCCTAGAGGGTTAACAATCGAAGTTTGTAGACCAAAAGTTGGAGAAAAAGAAGGGATGCAAGGACAGCCAACATTTTGGCCCTAACCTTTCAAGGTCAGTGAAGACTTAGTATATAAAAGAACCTATACTGTAACATCATATAACTCAATTGTGTCCCAAATTTTGTGTTCAAGGAGATTATGGGGCCACAGAGAAAAGTGATCAATGATGTAGAGTGTGCCTAAGGAGAGTCACATGGAGAGAAGACATTCTCTCAAGCTTTCATAGAGAACAAATTGGTCAAGCAATGGCTGTGACTCATCCACCTGGCTGACTCTGACCAAAGATGTGCAAACTGTGGCACAGGATTACAGGATAAATCCTGAGGGGACTTGACTGACTTTGTCAGGTACAAAAGTTACATTTCTTGTTATATAGGTCTTAACAATCCAACAGAAAAGTATAAAAACAAGGTATAAAAAGTAAAGTCATATTAATATGCTGAGCTGTGAAAGGCCCAAATCAACAACTTCTGACATTGTCAGTCCTATGGATAACACACTACTAGTATGGACTACTGGAGTGCATTGTATTATTTTGCTGAATTCACGCACCTACAATATTAAAATGGCAATGGAATACCCATCTCTAACAAAACTAAACAAAACAAAAGGGGGATACAACGGAAGGACCATTTTGTATCTGTACATACAAAATAGGATAGATATACAACTACTTTGTCTTAATTCAATGAGAAGAAAGATTTGTACTAAGAGAATTTGGACAGGATATCATGTTTGCATCTTGTACTATGAATAACCACTAAGAAGATAACAATAGGCAACGTATTAATTATTGAAACTGTCGCATTAATCAGTTTTGAAACTGTCTCATTGCTGTTTCTCAATAAAATTAATAATAAAGAAAAAATCAAGTGCTGTCAAATCCTACCCAACCTGGGCAGTAGAAGTATGATCAGCATGCATGTTTCAGTCAGAAACAGAGTTCTGGAAACAATTAGGTATATGGTAACTCTGTTCATGAACCCAAGCATGAAGAGTCTATCATGAATCTAATCCAGAAGGAACTGGAGAAGCGTGACTCTTTGAGTGGTTTTTTCATCATCATGAATATATCTGGGTGCGCAGGATCAGGGCTGGAAGCCTTCCTTACACAGAATCTGCAAGATCGCTACTAAAATGCTTTGAAAATTAATTATATTATATGACCATATGGAACTAGTCGGGTTGTTGTTCAGAACTACAACTCCATCTTGACATTCTCTTGCTTGTACCAATATTCAGATACCCTCTTTGTGCAGGAGAATGTTGCTGTCCATAAGATCTGTCCAAAACTGTTGAATGTGAAGCAGATATCCTTTTGGTATGTAAATCAAGTCCTTGCACATAAGCTACTAAGTGTGTACCAGCCTACGTACTCTGCAGAAGGCTCACTTCACTACAGAACAAATCCACTAGGAGACTTAATGGAACATTTAGTTTGTCAATCTGAGTTCAAGATGCTGGGTATTCATAATATTCCTCAGATGTCTGAGAATTCGCTGGCATACAGCATGTTTACCTGGGCTGGCCTCTTGAAGCATTTGAGACACATGCTCATTTCTAACACAAAAATGGATGAAGGTATTGATTGGCAAGTGTGGCCTCCTTTACCAAGCTTCCTCCTCTTGGCAAAACGTATCTCAACAGGGAGCAGGATTTTAACACCTCCCTTGATAAATTGATCATCCTTTGTGGGAAAGATGTGCAGAATGCAAATCTGGGGGAGATTCGAGGACCCAGCCCTGTATACCTCCTGGCTGGGCCCCACCAACACCTTCTCTGTGTGGAAAAACCATGATCCTTCAAGAGATATGAGAAGTCTACAACATTGGTCAGCAGCAGTCAGGCCTTCATGAAGCCACTGGATACAGTTGTGTGCAAAGCATGGAATATGTTCGCTTCAAAAGCCTATATTCATCAGTATACAAAATTTGAAGTGGAAGAAGATGACTTTATGGACAGTCTCACATTGTTAGAACAAGTTGTTGCCAGTTACTGTAACTACTGGTTTTGAATAAAGGGGAAAAGTACTTTAAGGCAAAAAAAAAAAAAAAAACAGAAATGGAAAAGGGCCACCCAAATCTGAAGCTTGAATGTGTTTAAGAGAGTGGACACCAGACAATCTGTGCTTCCTCTTTCCCAGAGAGCAATAGTGGGCAAAGTGAGAGTGGACAATATTATGTCAAATATGTTTCTGGACTGATGTTTTTGAAGAAAATTCATTAGACTGTCTGAAAAAAGTTCCTGGCCCAAGTCCTTTCTTTAATCAATGTAAAAATACCCACTTTCCCGTTCTTAACACCAAAGTGGGAACCCAATCCTAAGAGAGGGCACGTGGGCTGCAAATGGCAAAGCCATGGGGGTGGACCACCCAAACCCTGTGTAATTCACATCTGACTACTAAGTACCCCAGATGCTGGACATCAAACTATGAGACTTAATGGCTGTCTTACTGATGATTTGGGCTGAGTATTGTTCTGATCCTATTCTTTTCTACACCTCATTCCTCCCTTTTGAAATGAGAATGTTTACCCTGTGCCATTGTATTTTAGGATAATATAACTTGCTTTTAGATTGTTAGCAGGGTTTACAGGAAGGAGTCTGCCTTGAATCCCAGAGGAATCTTTGGACTTGAACTTCTGAGCAACAGTGGAATTGTTAAGACTTTTGAAAGGGAAAAATTGTGTTTTCAGTTGTATGCAGAATACTTGTGTCTTTTTAGGTAGAATTATGAAGTTGTTATTGTCTTCATCTAGAGATTAAATACAATTAAAGGGGATGATTTGGAGTGTCAGGTCGACAAGGAGTGAAATGCAATAACTAAGCTTAATATTTTCCTTGATTGCATTGGGAGCCACCTAGATGGTTAGTAAAGCACTCTTCAGAGTATATCTGAAGGTAGGGGAGTCATGAATTTGAGGTCTCCATCTGCTTCCTGGCCCTGTCCTCTGTGGTGCAGCCCTGCTACTCTCCTTTCAGACTTCCATGAGGTGAGCAGGACACCTCCACCAAAATCTCTCCTCCAAGACATGCCTGTCCTAGAGCCAGCTAAGTGCAAACTGAGCTTTCCAAAAGGAGGACCCAAATAAATCTCTCCTCCATCGAATTGTGAATATCCAGCATTTTGTCACAATAACAGGAATGCTAACTAATACAAAGTGTAAATTTAAAAATACATCTTTACACACACGAGATGGCTAACATAATGGTACTATGAATTTCAATCAGCTTACTGAAAGGAACAGTTAATGGTTAAAAAATTTTAATCACTTTGGCATGCCTAATCTGGTAATCTGAACAGCTACCTTTGAAGATAGCAATGTGCAATATAACAGCTACTATTGACTTCCCATCATCTTGGTTTTTTTTTTTTTAGTTCTGAATCATTTTAATGTGTTTTTTTTAATTTAAAAGAAAAAGAAATATAGTGCTGATGATATAAAAGAAGATAAAGAACACAGATTGTTTTTCACTAAAGATACCTAAGAATTAAGGACAGGGCATCATTGCTTTGGTCACCTTTCCTGAAGTCACAGCTACATAAAACAAGGACTTCTCTCTGTAGAGGACCTCACTGTCGTGGTTCTAAGAGTCTGCCTTACTGATGATTTGGGTTGAGTATTGTTCTGGTCCTATTCTTCTCGACATCTGCAGTCTGGCGAGGACACAGCACCTAACTGAGGCTGTCCACACCTGAGAGGGGTGCTATTACTCCCGCAGAGTGGAAGAAGCTGTCCTGTAGACTTGGATGACAGCATAGCAGTTCCTGCAAGCAGCTTCTCAGGCACCAGAGAAATAAAATGGCACCCACAAAACAGTGACTAAGCCCATGCATAATCAGGAGAAACATTTCGCAGGGCCAAGATCCAAAAATCACAAGAAATGTGGTCATCTAAACTAGTATAACTTCTCCTGTACTTGTAAACTGTGTGATCTTAATTGCAGATTACAAACTTAAACTTTTTTGGGATGCAACATTACAACACACTGAAGGCTCTACAATCCTCCTACAGGAGCTCTGAGACTTCTTTAGTTCTGATCTTGCCACAGAACCTGGCAACTTCACTGGCTTAACCTGAAATCTGAAGGAGTGGAAAAAAATACTCTCAATAAGCAAATCAGACTGCAGAACACAAATCATTGACTGCTATTGGAATCCAGAGCCCGAGGAATTGACCCTATGTGTTCCACATACCTGATGCACAGTCTTCTTCCCTAATAGATGGCCATTTACCAGTTATAGTTCCACCTCTTTCTAGTCACTGTCCTAGAGTAGGAAAGTAGTAAAGACACTAGTTTTGCCACAAAGATATGAGTTCAAGTCCCATCTCTGCCACATGCACACAATATACAGTTTAGCCAATTAAATGTCTTTTCTGTATCCTAAATGCCTCAGTTTTCAAGCGGAGATTCTAATATCTTCCAGGACTTTCCTGACAATTAAGTTAAATGTGTAAAATTCCAAAAAGAATACATGGCATATAGTAATCGTTTTTTAAAAGCAATAGTAGTTACTGCTATTCACTATCTGACTGTGAATGTCATCCCTTATACATCAAAAAAAACCATTAAAACTCCATAAAAATAAATTAGAGAAGGATTGCCATTTACAGAGTGTCAGTAATAGTAGTGTATAGAATACACTATAATGGCAATCCTTCTCTAATTTATAGAGATGCCATAGAATTCAAGAGATAAAATCTCATAAGATGAGTACAGCTTCCTCATATTTTAAATATAAACTTGGGGCCAAGTTTATAAGGCCACACAGTCACTGAGAGACATAACAGAAATCAGATGTCTGTTTGCTACTGTTGCAAGTTAAATCATGTTCACCAAAATAAAATAGATTAAATCCTACCATAGTGTCTTAGTTACTTTTCTCATTACCAGGCCAAACTACTCAGCACCCACAAGTTAAGGCAGAAAAGTTTACTTTGGCTCATAGTTTATGTAGATTTCAGTCCACAGTTGGCTGTCCAAGGCAGGGCAGCATGACAGAAGGGAATGGATGGCATGGTGGTGGGAACCAGAGAGAGATCAAGACAGGAGGGAGATTGAACTTTGCAGGCCAGGCCCCTGTGACCACTTTCTCCAACCAGGCTCCCTCTCCCAACAGACCAATCCACTGATGAGTGTCAAGCCCCATGAGGCAACCAACTATCTCCCTCAAGCCTTACTGATAAGCACATGAGGCTCTGGGGCATTGGCAGATATAAGCCATAAAGTGAAATAAACCAGCACACATGTGTAAATACTGTATAGTCTCCCTAGTACAACAAGCAAAAAGCAGAAATACAAAAGGAAGCATACAACAACAACTAAAATCAATTGAGTCAGATAAGGAAAAGTGAATGGTATATGCTGCAGGAGACTAAACAGCTTTTCTTCTGGATGGTTAACAACCTAAGTTCATAAACCAGAGTTGGAGAAATAGAAGAGCCACAAGGCCAGCCAACATTTTTTTTTCATTTATTTTTATTTTATTAAAATACAACGTCAATCAGTTTCAAGACACCTTAGCCATACACATTCGATGAATTAATATATTGCAAACTGTTTTCATAACGTTTTGGTATTGTACAAGGTGCATACATGATGTTATATTTACAGATATTATTTTAGCAGATATCTCTTATCAGTGAATTAAGAGTGTAGTTGCTTACTTATCTTATTTTTTTATACCTGAATTATATCAAAAATTCAATAATTGTTTACCTAGTGGATGACCATAGTACTAGAAGCCAACATAATATCCTGTCCAACCACCATTAGTGCAGATCTTGCCTCTCATAGAATTATGTAGAAGCACAGCGTTATCTATCCCTACTGTACTGTCTATACACACACATCATGATTTTTTTTTCTACAACCCTTCCTTTGTCTACACCTGTCAAAAGTGGGCACTCCATTGACATTCAACTAACTTAGGTGCTTGAACTCGACACCACAATCCAACACAGTCCAGCATTCTACAACCATAGTGAGTTATTCAAAGAAATTGTCGACCATATCCATTTACAGCTCAGCTTAATATGGGCTCATGATGTATACTTCATTTTTATACTTTTCTGCTGGATGGTTAAGACCTAGGTAGATCAAGACTTATATACCAACACAAGAACTTTATATTTCCTATGTGGTCATTGAAGTACTGCCTTTCAAGGTCAGTGAAGACTCAGGACATAGGAGAACCTGTACTGCAACATCATGAAACTCAGTTGAGCTCCAACTTTTCTGAACAAGGAGATTATGGAGCCACAGAGGAAAGTGATTGAAGTTCTATAGTGTGCCTGGGGAGAGTCACATGGAGAGAAAACTTTCTCTCAGGCTCTCACAGAGAGCAAACTGGTCAAGCATTGGCTGTGACTCATCCACATGGATGACACAGACAAAGGATCCTCAGAATAATGTACAGGACTACAAGATAAACCCTGAGGGGACTTCACTGACCACATAAGAAACATAAAGTACATGTGTTGGTATATAAGTCTTGCTCTATTTAGATCTTAACCATCCAGGAGAAAAGTATAAAAATGAAGTATACATCGCGGGGCCATAATATTAAGTTGAGCTATAAATGGCTATGGTCGACAACTTCTTTGAATAACTCACTATGGTTGTGGAATGCTGGACTGTGTTGGATTGTGTTGTCAAGTTCAAGCACCTGGGTTAGTTGAATGACAGTGGAGTGCCCACCTTTGACAGGTGTAGACAAAGGAAGGGGTATAGAAAGAAAAAATTATGATGTGTGTGTATAGATAGTACAGTTGGGATAGATAATGCCGTGCTTCTACATAATCCTGAGAGGCAAGATTTGCACTGATGATGGTTGGACAGGATATTATGTTGGCTTCTAGTACTATGGTCATCCACTAGGAAAATAATTATTGAATTTTTTATATAATTCAGGTATAAAAAATAAGATAAGTAAACAGCTACACTCTTAATTTACTGGTAAGAGACATCTGCTATAATAATGTCTTTAAGTATAATATCATGTATGCACCTTGTACAATACCAAAACAGTATGAAAACAGTTTGCAATGTATTAATTTATCGAATCTGCCTTGTTAAGGTGTCTTAAAACTGTCTGATTGATATTTGTACTTCAATAAAATAAAAAATAAATTAAAAAAGATATAAGCCATAATACCTAGTACCTCTGAATGTGGCCTTTTTTTAATATGGTCTTTACAGAGAGAATCAAGATGGAACAAGGTCACCAGGATATGCCTTCAGCCAACACACATGGGGTCCTTGTAGGAGGAAAACCTGGACTCAGAGACATGCAAATAGGGAGAACACCATGCAAAGATCAGAGGTACAGCATGGCAAATCAATAACTCTCAGAAGTTGAGAGAGAAATCTAGAATAGGACCTTCCCAAACACCTATAAAGGAAGCACAGCCCCTTAGATGTCTCAGTCTGAGACTGCCAGCCCCACAACTGTGAGATAACAAATCTCTGTTGTTAAGATCACTCAGTGTTTGGTACAGATACCACTATATGTATATCAATTATGTGGTATTGAAGGTTAAAAAGAAATCTTACATGGGAAGACTGTATCTTACTTTCTTGTTTCTGGGACAAAATACCCAACACCCACAAGTTAAAGGAGGAAAGATTTATTTTAGTCCACATTTTCTGTAAGTTTTAGTCCACAGTCACCTGGCTCTAAGGCATAGTGGTATGGCAGGGGGTCTTTGCAAAGGAGAAACACCAGGCAGAGCAGGAGGATGGCAGCAAGCAGTGAGCCTCCTTTCAGGCTGTAAGCCTACTTGTTTGGTGCCACTCACACCCAGGAAAGCCCTTCTCCTTATCCCAGAACTATGCTGAGCCAATCAGTGGATGAATTAGTTATCATAACTAGCATCATTAGTTAGTCAGGTATCACACACCTATGATCCATCCACCTCCTGACCAAAGTCCCACCTATGAACACATGAAGTTCTAGAGTCATCAAGATGAAAGTCACAGCAGACTGTTAAGTCAGAGACCATCTGTACTTTATTTAAGCAGCATAGCAAAGTACTATAATACAACTACTTAATAGTATACTAAGTCACTATACTAGTAGTTTTCAAATTTTGTTCTGCAGTACATAGGGTCCCTGACAGAGCTGCTAATAAGCAGGACTCAGAAGTGAATATAAGGAAACCTAATATTCAGTTTGTATTCATTTCCTTGCTAGTTTCAAGCTAGCAACATGTTGTTGCTGAATACAAAGCTGGGAATTGTTACAGTCACAATCATGAACCAGTGTGGCCCTACTAAGAGCCACCTGAGAGGGCTTCCCTAGGACACAGGAAGAAGAATTCCAGCACCAGCACTAGCTTAAAATAAGCACTGTGTATATGGAATTAATCTACCAGAAAAGGCTCTGTGATTATAGTGTAGACCATTGGGGGAACAGATCCATTTCTCTTATCAAGCTACACTTACAGCTAGGTCTAGTACATGCACACACTTCTAGGATACTACTAAAGTGTCTCTGAAGGTCCAATGGCTTCAGAGGTGACTCCAAGGGGTCCTTTGTCTGAGGTCATACTTCTCATCCTCATCTACTTCCTGCCTATTAGATTTTCACTAACCTAGACATGAATTTCAAAAGAATGTCTTTCTTTTACATTCAACAGACAGCCAAATTCTTGTACACACACAGAGAGAGAGAGACAGACAGACAGACAGACAGAGAGACAGAGACAGAGACAGAGACAGAGACAGAGACAGAGAGAATCTGCTTATCTGCTTACAGATCCTGAGTCCTTAATCTAGTCTTTTAGTATGACAAAGAACTCAGACACTGCCAGAAGTTTTTCCTTTGACTGGGCCTCTTCCCCAGGTCTACGCTTTTTAATTATACAGTGGATGTCTTAGGACTTCACAAACAAGTTCAGCCAACATAATTGTGTTGATGATTATTGTAGTTAAGTTCCTTTGCCAACTGTCTCTAGCCAACTACATAGATTAAGTACATGAAACACAAATGGTGAAAGTAAGATGGATTATTGCAGAGTTCTCAATCCAAGATGATTTTTCTCTCCCGGCTCACTTCAACCCCAAAATATTTGGCAATGTTTGTAGATGTATTTTATAATCACAACTGGTTTGGGGATGCTACTGCCATCTGGTGGATTGAGACCAGGGTTGTAGCTTCACATCATAGATGGCCAAGACAGTCCCCCAGAGAATTATCAAAGCTAAATGTCCCTAGTGAGAGGTTGAAATAGCCTGAGTTAGTGAAACAGAGGGCCCAGAACAAACTGAGATAGATTGCCCATAACCACAGCATTAACTAAAGTACTGGTGAAAAAGTCTCAAAATAGTAGCACATCATATGTATTTCACACCCGGAAAAGAGCCTCTGTATTACTAAATTAATTTTAATCACAATGTATTATAATAATAACTATGATTTTATTAATACAAGTCCCTAATTTTAAAACAAAAATGTTAAAAGAAACTATTGCTGCATGAACTAGAATTTGGACTTATCAAAGAAATTATACCTTGTAACCCTGTTGCATTTCAAAATTAATGACAAAAATCCCCAAGTTCTCACACAGAATATTAGTATTAACTTAGGTTATTTTCTTCATCTTTGCAATCAGTGTGCTGGTGTTATTTTGAGTTTTCTGATGAAGGGATGGAATGTACAGTACCATTGGGCTGGAGGTAAAGAGTACAACCAAAGTGAACCCAAATCATTCTGAACTTAAGAAGTTCTCAGGAAGAACACTTGCAGAAGAGCTTGCATGTGTGATGGGCTGCCTGGTCATCTAGAGGTTCTTCAAGTTAGCTTCATGTCCAACAGAGTTTACTATGAATCTTACAACCACCTCCTCCATACCCTACCAGTCACAAAATCTGGCTCCTTTGATGCAGCAAGGTATGACTATCACAAGAAGATAAAGATCACCAGGGACCATCTCAGAGGCTTTCCTGCCAGACTTGGCAACTCACTGTTGGTCATCAGTGTGCAAAGTTGGGACCAACAATACAACAGCAAGGGAAATCTGTTTCTTCTCTTCAGCGTAGAGCATACATAATGTTTTAAGAGGACAACCTTAATTTCGGCATTGAAAGTTTTCAGTGTCCTGCTTAATTCTTATTGCTTCACTAAAAACCAGCCCAGTACCTCTAAGAGTGTGAAGTGGCTTGCCAAGCAGATCAAACATGACCATTAAGGACAGTATATCATAGTCATCTTGGACAAACCCAATCTGCAAGAAATATGAACAGCAACTTGAGCTGAGTTGGAGCAAATTCTTAGAGAGAAAGATGATTTTGATAAATGACCAAGATCTGTCAAACTTTAGATTCACTTTCTAAAGTAACTCAGGACTGCACTATGCCATATCCTGCTTCTTTTTCACCAAGCACTTAGGCACTTTAAAAATATTCGTTAAAAAAATAAGCAACTTAGAATAATTTGACATTTCTATCCTACAGTTTTCAGAGAAGAAAAGGTAAATACTAAAATTTCCACTCAAATTATTATGTAATAGATTTTCCAACTCAACCTTATCCTGAAGCACCCCATTTGGTGCATGGCCTTCCATTCTTGGACTACTTCACTTTGAGGATGCTGTGTACAACAACACAGATGTCTCCCCATACAGAACTTAATCTGGTCCTTGTGGTCTGGAGTCTATTTTTGTAATTCCAGAGAAAAGTTACTGGAATTCTATTAAGTAAATTCCAATCTACCACTTTCAGTGCAACCCACAGCAAGAATAAAAAGACAAAGATATACCTACAGTCCTAGGGAGCAAAGTGAGTCCTAATCCAAGCAGAACAGTGACCAACCCAACCAAGGTCATGACCTAGGGCCAAACCTGGATTTTATTAATTTGTAAAGTGGGGAGTGTCTCAGGATTGAGCGACTGCAAGGATGACCTGAAATGCATAAGTACTCTGAGCTGGGCTAGGCAGAAGGTGCAAAGCATCTCTACAATATGGAGAAGTATGTAAGAATACTGGATTCTGGTAACAGCCTCTCAGTTCAGAAGAATCTGCCTAACACACTTTGAGGAAGCATCTCGTGTTTTTGGTCTGTTGCCTCAGCTTTGATGTCTGGCCTTCCCACCCTAGGACATCATGAACTCTTTCTGCGAGTTCAATCTCAGCCAGTCAGCTTCACAGCATCTCAGCCTAGCCCATGCTTAATAGCAGGAAGCTATAGGTGGGGCATCACTGACCTGTGCTTTAAAGGCTACATGTCAGCACCTCAGATGGAACCATTTGCATGGCTTCAAGTCAACTGGGTGGGTAGAGTACTGCCTAGCCAACTCCATAGAAGTCAATAAACAAAAGTAAAATAAAGGTTAGCAAAAATGGAGACAAAAGGTCTTCTTTCAAGGAGAGCTGTCCTAGTCATCCTCCACACTACCTTCTAATTCTGCAAAAGTACACAGTGGGCTCTGTAAAGGCTTTCTGAATGCTGTATTCCTTCTGGAAGCTCTGAAGAAGAATCCATTGCCTTCTATTACACATCTTCTGGAACCCACCTGAATTCCTATATATTTGTGGGCCTTTTTCCCACTTTACAAACAATGTATGACATCTTCCAGTCTTCCTATGAAGAGCATCCTTCCCATTTTTGCGACTGAATTATTAGGTTGTTTCCCTACTTAATACAATGTGCAAAGGACCACATAGCTGTGAGGACAGCCAGAAATTTTTCTTCAGGAACCACTCAGACTCTAAAAGCACATTCTCCAAGAGTAGGGCTGTGGTGTGGAGTTTTCCTAGAACTGATCTATGAAGAAGTATGGTTCACCTGCTATCATCCGAGCTTGTCATGGAGAAGGGAGAGTTCTAGAAATCAGAATGTCATCTCTTTCCTTCACTAGGTTATGCATAGATGGACCTTTCACACCACCATAGGTATTTTTTAATCACTATAATGATATTATAATGAGTCCAAGTTCATCTGCAGTGAACCAGATCAAGCCAGTCTGGAGTTACTCTTGGTGCTCAGTAGTTGGAATCATGTAGTGATGACATTTAGCTTTAACTCTAACAAGCAAGGGGCTCCTAAAAGCACGCAAAGCTAGTAAGACATCCAGCCATCAGCAGTTCTAGACTTCAGGCTGATGACACTTCCACTTGTTAATATCCTCAGTGCTTCCCTTATTCCGTTTTATGCTTCTGTAACACAATCTTACACACTGGGTTATTTCTAAGAAAAAAAATTGTTTTTCAGAGTTTCGGAGGCTAAGAAGCTCAAGATCACATGACCAACTTTTTTTAATGTATTTCTTACAGGATATATAGGTCTCACCACATAGATGGGATTTGTAATGATTCTCCTGCTTTTAGCCTCCCAAGCACTGGGATTTCAGGCATTAGCCACCATGCCCAGTCTCAGTCACAATCTCAACACACCACGAAGGCTGGACCAGCACTGCACATCTGGGGACAAGCCCTGCCATTGTGCTCTGCCTGAGCAGGCACTTTAGTCCGCTGAGCTAAATGGCCAGCCCTACACAATCAGCTTTTGACAAGAGTCTTCCTGATGCATCATTACTTGGTAAAAGATAGCACAAGCCATAATATGGCAGTATGTGAAAGAGAGAAAAAGGGTTTGAATAAAAAATCAAGGAATCCAGAGTCACTTTTACAATGATCTTTTCTTACATTATCTAACCAAGTCCCACAATAACAACCTTACTCTATCAAGAGAGAGGTATTCTCATGACCAATACTTCTTAAAGGTCCTGTCTCCCACACCACCATTTAAGTTCAACGTAAGTTTGAAGGATGCATTCAAGGGCTAGCCAAATAGCTCGGCAGGTCAAGGAGCCTGCAAGCAGGTGCAGAGGCCATGGGTTCAATTCCCTGGTCATGCCGGCCTTGCCCCCAGGGCACGCTGAGATGGCAATTGAGACTGGGCGTGGTGGTACATGCCTGTAATCCCAGCACTTGGGAGGCTATAAACAGGAGAATCACTACTGGTCCAGTCTAGTAGCAAGACCCTGAACACCCTATAGACTCTTACCTAAAAATAATAATAATAATAATAATAATAATAATAATAATAATAATAATTAATAATTAATAATAATAATAATAAATTTTTAAAAATAGAGGATGCATTTAAACATAGTGTGATTGTGCATGCCACTAACCTAGAATAATCTCCCCATCTCTAAATCTTTAAGTTAGTCACATCCACAAAGTTTCCTCTGCCATGAAAGATAACATATTCATAGGTTTTAGGGATTAAGATAACATCTCTGGGGGGCTGAGTCTGCCAACCAAGGTTGGTACATAGAATGCCTCCATGCATACTTAGAAGCTGCAATGACAGTAAGGAGGCACAAAATGAGGAAAACTCATCACAGTGATTTCATTAAAATAGCCATTTGAATATTAAATATATTTTTTAATGAATTCAAATAAACTAATAGCATATAAAAATGTTTACTAAGGACAGCTTGGGACATTTGTGCTGTGTCTTTCACTTTTAAAGTTAGCTCTCCAAGTAACAGTGAATCCTTTATTATTAAATGTGTGTTGCCACGTGAGAATATTGGGATATTTTTCTCAGACTGGCATCTTTAACTAGAAACTGTGAATCAAATAGAAACTATGGGCAACAAATCAAGTAAACCTGACCTGATGGACTAATGTGGCAGACATTCTACTTATGTCTATAAAACTATAATTCTCCAGGTATTATTTTACCTCATAACAGCAGAAATGTAGTGTTTCCAGGGCTGAAGGAGGAGGAAGTGAAGCTCTAATCCTCTGCACTGGGACATAGCTATGAAATCTGGTGAAAATCATGAGTAACACCATGCCTTCACATCAGAACTCACAGGACCAATCCAGATGTTTAGCAATCCAGAAAAAGCACTAAGAGACACAGAAGAACAGGTTCACCTGTTTCATTTCATAGCATAAATAGACTCATACCCCTTGATACCCAAATTTTAAGCATGCATTTAACTTTCAAAGATATTTAATGATGGGTTAAGAATCTGAGTAGTGTTCTGTGATTCACAAGGCTGTGCCCCAGGGCACAGAATGCTCTAGAACCTATGGCTTTGGGCTTACTCAGGTTCCAGTAACGAACTGCAGTGATCAGTGTGCATGGTCATGTTCCACAGATGAAGTGAGGGAGACTTTAAATCAGAAGGGTTCTGTCCTCTATTGTGATTCTGCTTTATGGTGCTCCCAAGAACCTCTGACATGATACAGCCTGACTCCCCTCCCCTAAAACAAACCACAAAAGAAATATCCCACATGAAATAAAGTACATTGACTTGTTGGATAGAAGTAAGTAAAATCATTTTTATCAATGCTAAAGAAGCTCTGCTAAATATACTGTGACTATCTTGCTAAAATTCATTGTGATCAAAAGTCATTATTACTAATCAAATGCTGTTTATTGAACATTTATGCACTAATCTTTCACTTGTTAACTTGCTTAATATTTAACAATATGGTGAAGTTTTATTACTTTGGGTTCTCAAGGTAAAGGTTAAATCCTTTGAGACACAAAGGTTAAATGCCTGCTCAAAATTCTTATAGCTAGCACGAGATGCAAACTCAAGCACCTGGGGTCTTAGGCTACACTTTCACCACTCCACTCTGTTCCCTTCAACAATTGGCAGATGCACTCACAGTATTCCTATTTCTATTGTAAGCAAAATCTTAGGGTATTTTGACTATAAAGTTAACAGTGTCAACCAGTAGGATTTCCTTGACTCACCTTTCAGAGCAAGAATCAGGTACAGTTAGTGCTTCAAAATACTACTAGCTAAAATCAAAGATCTTATTTGCTTTAACAAAAGGCAGTGCTTCGTAATAGAAATAATTATTGTGTTGCTCATTTCTTGGCATCACCTATACTTGGGTGATACTTTGCCACAATGTGGTTCTTCACCTAAGAGCTCAGAGGCAGTGTCTTTATCTCCTAGATGTCTCTCCAAAATGCCTGCAGCATATAGCACATAACTCAGGCTAGACATCTCCACAATCCGTGTTACTCATTTTTCAGATAAATTCTGGGTTACATGAATATAAGCCTTTCTCCCCGAACACACCCCAAAGAAAAAACGTGTATTCTAAACTTCAGTCAGAACTTTGTTAAAGACAAAATTGTAGAGGGCTTCCTCCCACAGTGTTCACCAAATAGAGGTCCTTGAAGAAACATTTCTAAGAACTGGGCTGCAAGTTTGGACCCGGTAACTAAATTTTTCTGGCACCAATTTACAGAAAGGATTACATAAATCTCTGGAGAATATCCTATCAATTTTATTGCAGCTTTAATTATCCAACATCCAAACCCCTTTTCCATGTTTGGGGTTGTCTCACCACATACACTGCCTACCATAATTACAGAAGCCAAAAATGCCATATACACATCAGCCCTCCCTAGCAGAGGAAAGCTGGTCATGTGCCTTCCCATGGCTGGCACTTGGACTCTGGATTAAGTGACCCAGCTCTATTTTCTTTATTATGCTTATACCTCCACTTGTCACCTGATTTACTGTATTACTGAACCCAAGTTCCTATGAGGGCAATAAGTTTTATTGACTATTGAGTT
This sequence comes from Ctenomys sociabilis, assembly GCA_004027165.1. NCBI lineage: Eukaryota > Metazoa > Chordata > Mammalia > Rodentia > Ctenomyidae > Ctenomys > Ctenomys sociabilis. The sequence goes on from PVKA01014970.1 coordinate 26,036, forward strand.
CTTAATGTGTGAATTAATACCTAAATCATAGAAAGAATGCAAGAAGTACTTCTTGACTTAATATGTAGATAGATGATAGATAGATAGATAGATAGATAGATAGATAGATAGATTCAAAGAAATGCTAATTTACTAGAACTGTACTTATCAAGCATAGTTAAAAAGATCATTCATTCATTCCTTCATGAAGAGTTGTTACCAAGAAAACGATATAATGGGACCAACTCTTTTGTTGAAGGATTTGTTCACATCTTCTACTTTGTAACTTATTCTCCTGAGCCAAACTACATATTCTTTCCAGTGACCATGAACAATTTTTTAAATTTTTATTTCTAGTATACAAAATAGCACTAAAACAGAAAAATCACAAATGATACATAATTTCACTTTAAAAAATAATACGAATTTTACAGTATTGCATAGTGTTGTCTTCCAAGTAGTTGTTCATATTACTAAACATATGCATGCAAAATTTGAAGAAGAAAGAAAAAAGAAAAAATATATAAAAAATTGAAAAGAGAAAAGTTAAAAGAATTGTAAAAAGGAGACAAAACAAATTAAGCACCAACTGCTCCTTTCCACAGACCAGCAAAAAATCCACAGTACAATTGTACAAACCATCTGCTTACATAGATGCCTCTTTCCCCGAGTTCCTCTCCTGTCCTTCACCTCAACTCAGTAATTGCTTCCATTTAAACAGTTTAATTCCCTTTCATCTGTATCTATTGTACCCCTCAGACTTTATTTACTCTTTCAGGTTCTCACACTAAGGAGACAATATGATGTTTGCACATGTGGATCTGCTTTTTTTCACTTAAGAGTATGGTCTCTAGATGGAACCACATACTAATAAAAGCCTCAAATTTATCCTTTTTATAGCTGAATACTCAATTGTGTAAAAATACCACAACTTCTTTATCTGTTCCTCAATTGATGGGCATTTAGGGTTGCTTCCAAGATTTAGCCATGACAAATTATGCTGCTATAAACATGGGTGCACACATATTGCTGTGATAATCTGGAAGATACTTGCAAGGAGAATAGCTGGCTTGAATGGGTCCACCAATCTCAGCCTTTTTAGAAATCCCCACACTGATCTCCACAGTGGTTGTACTAGTCTGCACGCCCCCCAAGTGAAGAAGGGTTCTTTTTTCTCCCCAGCCTCTCCAGCATTTGTTATTGGCCGACTTCTTGATGTTACCCATTCTTTCTAGAGTAAGATGGAATCTCAGTATTGTTTTAATTTGCATTTCTCAAATGACCAATGATGTTGAACATTTCTTCATGTCTGTATTTTTCTGTTTGTATTTCTTGCTCTGAGAAGTGCATATGCACCTCCAATGCCCATTTCTGGAATGAGTGCTTGAATTTGGGTTTTTTTAATTGTGTTCTAGATAAAGTCCTCTGTCACAGGGACAATCAGCTATAATTTTTCCAAGTTCATGAGTTTTCTTTTTACTTTGTTGGAGATATCTTCTGAAATGTAGAAACTTTTGAAAAATGAGATCCCTTTGTTCTTTGACATTTTTCCTGTGCAGTTTGATTTTTGTTCAGACCATGAACAATTTTATAGTACTTGCAAAAGAGCATATTAATGCCATCTTGATGGCTGAACCTTCCAAACTCTCATGTAAAGAAAAATATTAAAATATTTCTGACATATCAGATTATCAGCTACTCTCAATCACCTTAGAACATGAGAGTTTAGGAACACAGGAGCATATAGTGCCTCAAAAATTATGTATTTAGTACAATGTCTACAGAGTCTCACTACACAGATAAGACTCAAAGTGATTCTCCTGTTTTCAGCCTCTTAAGTTCTGGGAATGCAGGAACATGCCACGACACCCATTCTCAATTGTTGTCTCAGTGCACCCCAGGGGTGGGGCCAGCACATAGGACCTTAAATCTTAAAAGGGTAGGAAAGGTTCATTGACAGACCATAATAGTCAATATCAATGCCTTTAAAATCTGAGCATATTAATCATTAGGGTGAAATCTGTTTATACTACCATTCTACTCCACATTTACTCTCTGAACAAAATGTCTATAGCTATTTCCACAATTACCTGATGACATGTTTTCTAGAATAAGCACCATCTCAACGATCTCTGCTTGAAAAACTCAAGTTTTTCATTATCTGCTACAAATTGCAATATACAGAATTCTAGATAATAGGTGCATACAGAGCCATTAAATCATCATTTTGGTACTAAAGTATCTTCACCAAAATAGGCTACAGTTTCACTTGTCTTTTAGCAACCTCTTCACACTCTATTTTAGCTATTTCCACACTAGTCATTCCATACTCTGTTGTACAAAAAGAAGACAATAGATTATGAGGGCAAATAAAGGATTTTCACCTAGTTTTCTTCCTACTTCACATCATTAAAAATGGCAAAACACATGATTTTTAAAACAGTTAAAGTCACAGGTGGAGACTTGAGCTTGGGAGGCACCATTCCTCCTGAAGCTATGGCAGAAAGTAGCTAAATTATCATCATGCTTATCTTCCCTTTTCTGGAAACACAAGAAGATTATGTTTGCCAGTTTCCTCTATGGTTATGCTGAGGTTATGTACTTGCTTCTAGAAGTGGGTGGCAAGAACTGTATTCTTCCAGACCTCACAATAAAATACTTCATGCTGTCTGTCTCATTCTTTCCTTCCTAGAAATAAAGGATCCGATTTAGATACATGAGGACCCTTTGAATGAGGACAGTGCCTCAAAATGGAAAAGACCAAGATCTGTTGAGAAAAAGAATAAAATCTTTGAGAAAACAAAGTTCCACCTGAATTTCTAAGATTTTTTTGCATTATATATGCAAAATCAATGATATAAGCTATTCAATTACTACCACTGCAAATAAACACCTGAGAGAATATAGAGGAGCAATAATGTCAAAGTATTGACAGGAAATAAATGACGTGCTTAAAGGTCTAGCTAAAGTGATATTCAGAAATTCACTATCAAGCGTTCAAGACAAGGCTAAAGGAACCATCAAGAGATAATGAGCCTCTCAGAGGAAATAAACACCTTCCCCTGCAGTGTGACAGATGGAGCAGTGCAGTTACTAGAAACCAGTGAGAGCAGTAGCCACAGAGGAAAAGATTCCTCAAGGAATTCTGACCATCAGCAGATAAACTCTACCATGCTCAAACCAAGGAGACAGACGAAGGGCAGAAAAGAGATAATCAATAGGCCAAGCTTTTCTGCTATCCTTTAAACTCTGTGAGAGCCTCCCTTTGACTAGACCAATTGAAAGGCAGCAAGCCAAGAAACCCAGTGATATGGATATCAGACTCTAGGACACAGAGCAAGGTCCATTAAGACATAGGATGAATCTGGTAGACAAAAGAAAGCCAAAGCACTGCCCCAGCAGCTCATTGTGCTCAGCTCCAGGCACCAGAGATAAACACATGTGATGAGAACCCACATCCTCAGAAGAAAACTCGGGATTCACAAAGACCACAAAGAATTGAAGATTTAAGGGAAAAGAAGCACAAAGTCACCATAAAAAAGAAATGATGCCAAAGGGCACAGAGCTTATAAAGCATAGAGGAGAGAAATAGTGTGTCATCTTTTAGGAATATAAAAGTACTTATCACAACCATAAATTAGGAAAAGCCATGAGTATTTGAAATCTTAGAAATATTTTAGCAAATTCAGAAAAAAAAATCACAGGTAAAAAATAAATTATTGATCTGAAATACTAAGGCAAGGGATTATATATGTCACCAAGGGAAAAACGAGAAATATTACTTTTTAAAAAATACATGCAGTAGCAATATGCATTTAATGAGACAAAGAAAACAGAGTAAATTTTAGGAATAGAAAAGACTTTAGAAATCAAAAGAAAATTCCCCAGGGTCAAAGGAACACACAAATTCAACAACCTCATCACTAGTGAAGACTTTCCCTTTGACATACTGCTATAAAATTAGGAAATTCAAGGATCAAGAGAACACCCTAAACACTTCCTAAGAGAACAAATAGGAGGCCTGAAATGAATGTGTCTCTGGACAACATTAAATTGCCTATTAACAAGGCCTGATGTTAAAAGACAATGGAATAATAATTTAAACATTTTGAAAAAAAACTAAATTCAATATAGGATGAGTTCTGTCTAACACTAAAAGAGCCAGAGAGATAGCTCAGTAGAGTAAGCGCTACCTGGCAACTCCAAAGTCCTGAGTTCAATCTTGGTACCCAAAAAATAAATAAATAAACAAATAAATCTCAAAATGAAAAACACAAGAGAGGCCTTTTCAGATATTTAAAGATTCTAAAAGTTAAACCTTCACATACATACCTTCTCTAATAGACTTAATCAAGCAAAAGGAGAAATTTGCTCTGAAAGGAGCAGACAAGGAACCAAAGAATAAACAATAAGACAGAAAAACCAATAAACCATTTCGTCAACATATATTTTAAAATCATAGAAAAAATCTGCAATTTTAATCTCACAAGATCTCAAGATGAGAGCTGCTCAAGTTGGCAGAATAGAGAGAATGAAGAGAAAACAGCTAAACCAGAATAGTTTTGTTTGGGGCATGAAATCAAAATAAATGAGTCCAAATAGTATTTAACAGGATAACAATGAGAAAAAAAAAAAAAAAAAAAAAAAAAAAAAAAAAAAAAAAAAAAAAAAAAAAAAAAAAAAAAAAAAAAAAAACATTTCTCTAAATACCAATTTTATTCAATAAACACAAGTGTATAAATAAAATTGTAAATTTAAATAAATATAAATTTGACCATCTTAACAAGTGCATGATTTTATACAAAACATAAATTAATCAAAATTTACTTAGGGCCAGGGAGGTAGCCCAGTGGAATAGATGCTTGCATGGGAAGCACAATAAATTCCTGGTACCGCCAAAGAAAAGAAAAAACTTATTTAAAAGGTGGAAAATGTATCAATAATATAAATATTGAGAAAAAAGACTTCTCATTTCTTAAAGTAGCAGGCCAAAATTCATTATGGACACCTCTACTCACCAAAGTAAATAATAATCTTAAATTACATATGTGTCTCAAAATACACAAAGATGCCTTTAGAGTGAATACAGCCAGCATAATTTTGAATATAGATAGTTTCTATTAAGGTGCAGAATAAGACTACCATAGCTACCATCTGTCCCTGCAATCTAGATAGAAAAGTCAAACAAATGAGGAGTAAAACACAAACAAAACAGATTAAAATCTCCCTACTTGTACAAAAATTGTTATTCCAAGAGAAGTGACAGAAATACTATGAAAACTAATAAATTCAGAAACAAAATCAATAGTTTGCTTATACATAATAACTAACAAATTAAATTTCTTGCCTGGAGGTTTTGGGGACAGTGGCTCCGGATGTCGCAGTGCCTGGTCGCAGAAGCCAAATTCTGTCTCACACACTCATTGCACCGGGCTCGTGTGGATCAGGTGTTGCGAGAGCCGGAAAAATTCTCACTCACGGCATTCAATTACTATAGGTGCTTGAATTCAGCAAAGCACTCCAACACAGTCCAGCTGTCCACAATAGTAATGAGTAAAGAAATTGTGAGTAAAGAAATTTCATAATTTCTTTGAATATTCTTACAGTTTTTTATATTTAGTTCTTTAATCTATCTGGTATAATCAGTAAAGTATAAGCTGAGATAACAACAACAGATAGATACATAATAGACCTTGGAATAAGCCTAATAAAAAAATGTGCTTGATCTAAATTTTTTATATTGAAAATCAAAAAAAAAAAAAATTAAATCAGTCTTTCAAGGGGAGATCCAAGTATTAATAGAGACAGGCTTAAAATTTTCCATTACAAGTTTGCAGATCAAAAATTGGTGAAATGGAAGGGCTACAAGGTCAGCCAACATTTTGGCCCTAGACTTTCAAGGTCAGTGAAGACTCAGGACATAGGAGAACCTATATTGTACCATCAAGTAACTCAGTTGTGCCCCAAATTTCCTGATCAAGGAGATTATGGAGCCATAGAGGAATGTGATTGATGATGTATAGTGTGCTTAAGGACACATGGAGAGAAACCTTTCTCTCAGGCTTTCACAGAGACCAAATTGGTCAAGCAATGGCCATGGCTCATTCACATGGCTGACACTGGCACAGGATCTACAAAGTGCAGTACAGAGTTACAGGATAAACCCTGAGGATACCTGACTGAACTTATCAGATACAAAACTTACATTTCTTGTTATATAGTTTTTTATCTTGATCTTAAACATCCAGCACAAAAGGTATAAAAAACAAGATATATAAAGTAAAGGCATATTAATATGCTGCACTGCAAAAGGCAGTAGTCAGTAACTTCAGTGGGTAACTCATTACTATTGTGGACAGCTGGACTGTGTTGGAGTGCTTTGCTGAATTCAAACACCTATAGTAATTGAATGCCATGAGTGAGAATTTTTCCAGCTCTCGCAACACCTGATCCACACGAGCCCGGTGCAATGAGTGTATGAGACAGAATTTGGCTTCTCCGACCAGGCACTGCGACCTGGAGCCACCGCCCCAAAACCTCCAAGCAAGAAATCAGCCAAAGACACCACAGACTGACCTGCCCAGCAACTCTGCAGAGGCCCTGCCCCCAAGCCAGCCAAGCAAATAAGAATTTTTGTGACTGTACAGCACCCAATACACCCTGGTCCAGCCTGCTGAGTGAGTGGGAGAGCTTCTGCACTCTCCAGTGCTCCCCTGACCACGAACGCAACAGAGAGGAATCTCAGGCTCACAGTTGTACTAGAAGAGCTGCAGGAAAAAGGAATTGAACACAACACCTGTCTCTAGGCCAGGCATAACTGCATAGTCTCAAACTTAATAGACTGGCACCCAAATCTAAGTACACACTAAGGTTGTAACTACACCAAAGCTCTACACCAAAGGTCAGGGGTCAGTGCTACATAAAATGATAAAGACAAGAAGCAAAAATCAATCTCAGACCTTGAGTCCACCAGTAAGTGCAGAGGACACTAGCTCAGATGAAATGAATGAATTAACAGAGGCATAAGCAAAGAAACAACAGCAGAAAGGTACAGAGGAATTCAGACCAGAATTAACTCCTAAAAAAAAGGAATTTTTGAATACATACCATCTAAAGTAATGAATCAAAATCAGAAATATATGGGGGAAACCCAATGCTCACCCAGAACAAGTGCAGAGAAAACTATTCCAGCTGAAACATATGAACTAACAGCGTCAGGAGCAAAGAAACAACAGCAGAAAGGTCATGAGGAACTCAAAGCAGAAATAAATTCCAAAATCAGAAAAGAATGCTCTGAAATCACAGCATCTGAAATACACAGACAATTCCGGAAAAAAACATACAGAGGAAACCCAATTTGGAAGAAGCTCTACAGAAAAAGAATGAATAGATACCTTTAAAGAAGACATGGATAAAAAAAATAGAGATCAGAAATATTACAGATTCCTGGAATGAGGAATACAGAATAGTAATAGAATGCATAAAGTAGAGTCAAAAAGATATAGAAGAACCAAAATTATCAATCATGAGTTTACAAAACCATTTGAGTGAAAGCGAGGACAGAGTTTCAGATCTTGAACACAGTGGTGCAGCTAGTAAAAAGGTGAGAAAGGATCTATTGAAAACAATGATGATGCAGAAAAAAAGAATCCATCACCTGCAAGATGAAGCCAAGATGAACAACGTGAGATTAATTGGCATCAATGAAAATGAAGGAATCTTTACAGATGATATAAAAAAGAATATGGGCAGAAGTAATAGCAGAAAACTTCCCAAATATGAAGAAACAATCCAAAATTCAGGTAACCAAAGCATACAAAACACCAAATAACTTCAACCCAAGTAAATACACAAAGAGACATATAATAATCAAGATTCCAGTAATCCAACACAAGAAAAATGTACTAAAATCTACTAGACACAAGAAGCAGAACACATTCAAAGGAAAACCCATCACAATTAAAACTGACTTCTCTACGAAAACCATGAATGCAAGGACAGCATGGAGAAGAATTCTTCAAGTACTGTATGAAAGCAATGTCCAGCCAAGACTACTATGCCCTGCAAAACCCTTTCAAATTTGATGGAGAAGTGAAATAACTCCACGACAAAGAAACAACTAAAGAATTTCATGATGACAAAGCCATCCCTACATAAGATACTCAAGGATGTTCTACAGAGAGACAACAATGACCAGAATTCGATGAATGAGAATGGAAGGAGCCCACTAAACAGGGCCAACAATTAAACAAGGGATAAAAAGGAATAAATGTCATGATATTCATAAGTTAACACATTTCAATTTTGACCATCAATGTAAATGGACTCAATTCAGCAACTAAGAGAAATAAACTGGCAGGGTGGATTAGGAAACAAAATCCAACAATATGCTGTATACAAGAAATATACTTAGCCCAAAAAGACATTCATAGGCTTAAGGTCAATGGAAAAAAAAGCAATGCTACATGCCCCAGCACTTCAGAAAAAAACAGGAATAGCAATTCTCTTCTCAGACAGTCTCAACTTCAAACCAAGAATGATAGAGTAACACAAAGAAGGCCACTATATATTGGTTAGAGGAAAAATTCAAGAGCAAGAGGTAACACTAATAAATATCTATGCACAAAACACAGGAGCACTCAAATATATAAGACAAATCATAATGAACCTGAAAAATCTAATATCTAAGACCACAATCTTAAAAAGAGATCTTAACAACCCCTTATCTCAAAAAGACAGATAAACCAGACAAAAAATTAGCAAAGTGGCAGAACTGAACCAGAGCTTGAAACAAATACACATGGTGGACATAGATAGAGTGTTCCACCCAACCACAACTGAATACACATTTTTTTCAGCTATACATGGGTCATTTTCCAAAATAGACCACTTTCTAGTCCAGAGGTCATGCTTAACTATACGTAAGAAAATAGAAATTATCCCATGCATATTATCCGACCACAGTGCAATGAAACTGGAAATAAATGACAAAAGAAACAAGAAAAACTCACTAAATTCATGGAACTTAAACAACACCGAACAGGGTCACACATGAAATCAAACAAGAAATTCAACAATATCTACAGTTCAATGAGTATTCAAGCACAACTTACCAGAATTTATGAGATGCCATGAAATCTGTTCTCAAAGGGAAAGTCTATACCTATGAACTCATATATTAGGAAAACAGAATGGGAACAAATAAACACCCCAAATTTGTACCCCAACATCTGGAAAAGAAAGATCAAACAAAACACAGAGCCCAAGATGGGAAGAAATTGTAAAGACTAGAGCAGAAATAAATTCAATTGAGATGAAGACAACGGCTCAAAGAATCGACAAATCACAAAGCTGGTTCTTTGAAAGACTAAATAAAGGTAATAAACCTCTACCCAACCTCATCAAAGAGAGGACAGAAAAAATTCAAATACAAGCAATAAGGAATGAAAAAGGTGAAATCACCACAGACCCAGTGATAATTCAGAAGATTGTCAATAGCTACTTTGAGAATCTTTATGTGCACAGAACAAAAGAAACAGATAAAATGGACATATTCCTAAAAGGCAAAAATGATCAAAGCTGAATCAAGGAGATATAACAACTCTCAATAAGCCAATAACAGCCAACAAAATATAAAACGTAACAAAAATCCTACTGACAAAGAAAAGTATAAGTCCTGATGGATTCACAGCTGAATTCTACAAGACATTTATATGACATATAATCCACACACTCCTCAAACTTTTCAATGAAATAGAAAAGGAAGCAGTCTTCCCAAAATCACTGCTGTAGGCAAGTATAATACGGACTCAAAAAACCAGAGAAAGACAACCAAAAAAGAGAACTATAGGCCAGTTTCCCTCATAAATATAGATGCAAAAATCCTCAATAAAATTCTAGCAAATAGAAAACAGCAAATCATCAAGAAGATCATACAACATGACCAGGTAGCATTCATCCTAGTGGTGCAAGGACGGTTCAATATTTGAAAATCTATAAATGCAATACACTATATAAGTAGACTGAAATCTAAAAACCACATGATCACTTCAGTTAACGCAGAGAAAGCTTTTGACAAAGTCCAACATTCATTCATGTTCAAAACCCTAAAAAAATTTGGAATACATGGACTCTACCTCAACTTCATAAAAGCCATCTATGACAACCCAACAGCTAATATAACTTTAAATGGGGAAAAATTGAAATCTTTTACTCTTAGATCTGGCACAAGACAAGGATGTCCTCTACCAACCCTCATATTCAATATAGTTTTGGAATCATTAGCAACAGTCATTAGAAAAGAGGGAGAAATACAAGGAATAAGAATAGGTAAAGAAGTTAAATTATCACTATTTGCAAATGACATGATACTTTACGTGGAAAACCCAAAAAATTCCACCAAGAAACTACTAGAACTGATATGGAAATTCAGTAGCATAGCAGGATACAAAGTCAATAATTAAAAGTCAATAGCATTCCTATACACAGATAATAAACACACTGAGAGGGAAACTATAGAAACAATACCTTTTACAATAGCATCACAGAAAATGAAATATCTAGGAATTCACTTAACCAAGGAAGTCAAAGATCTTTTTGTAGAAAAATACATCACCCTAAGAAAAGAGATTATAGAGGACCTCAAAAAATGGAAAGATATTCCATGCTCCTGGATAGGAAGAGCCAACATCGTGAAAAAGGCCATACTTACAAATGGTTGTACAGATTTAATGCAATCCCTATCAAACTGCCACCAATATACCACCGAGACATAGACAAATTGTTCCTAAAATTTATTTGGAAACACAAAAGACCTAGAATAGCAAAGGCAAACCTGATTAACAAAGACAAGGCAGGAGGCATCACAATTCCTGACTGGAAACTATACTAAAAAGTTACTGTGATAAAATCAGCATGTTCTTGGCAAAGAAATTGACCTGAGGATCAATGGAATAGATTAGAAGACCCATAGGCCTCTACAAACACACTCAGCCACCTGATCTTCGACAAAGGGGACAAAGAATCTTGCTGGAAGAAAGACAGCCTCTTTAACAAATGGTGCTGGAAAAACCAGCTTTCTACATGCCAAAAACCAAAACTTGACTCAGCTCTATCACCACACACTAAGCTAAAGTCAAAATGGATTAAACATGTGAACGCTAAAATAGAAACAATCAGTCTCCTGGAAGAGAAAGTAAGAGGAAATCTTGAAAACATAGGGGTAGGTAAAAAGTCATGAACAAACATATATTCACACAGGAAACACTTGAAAGAACTGGGATCAACAACTGGGATCAACTCTTCTTGAGGAGTTTCTGCATGTCAAAAGAAACTGTCAACAAAGTGAAAAGACAACCCACAAATTTTGAAAAAATCCTAACTAATAAGCAATCAGACAGAGGACTACTGTCTAGAATATATAAAGAATTAAGATATATTAAGGCCCTCAAATTTAAAGAGAAAATTCAGAAATGGGCATCTGAGATGAATACACACTTCTCAGAGGACGAAATTAAAGAAGCAAATAAATATATGAAAAAATGCTCCACATCGCTAGCCATTCGTGAAATGCAAATAAAAACAACACTGAGATACCATCTCACTCCAGAAAGAATAGCTATCATAAGGAAATCAACCAACAACAAATGTTGGCACAGATGTGAGAAAAAGGGAACATTTCTCCACTGCTGGTGGGAATGTAGACTGGTGCAACCATTGTGGAGATCAGTTTGGAGACTCCTCAAAAGAGTAGGACTGAAAATTCCATTCAAGCCGGCTATCCCCCTACTGAGAATTTCCCCAGAGGCTCTGAAAACATCATATCATAGTGATACTTCTGTACCTATGTTTATAGCGGCACAATTTGTGATAGCAAAATCTTGGAAACAACCAAGATGTCTGTCACATGAGGAATGGTTGAAAAAGATGTGGTATTTCAATATAATGGACTCCTATTCAGCTATTAAGAATGCAAACTTGAAGCATTTATATTGAAGTGGATACCACTTGAATATATACTCATAAGTGAAATAAACCAGACACACATGTGCAAATATCATATAGTCTCCCTAGTATAAAAAGTCAAAAGAAGAAATACAAATAGAAATGTACAACAACTAAAAAGAATTGAGTCAGATAGTTTGGGCAAGCTGAATGGCATATGCTTCAGGGTACTAATCAGATTTTCTTCTGGATGGTTAACAATCTAAGTTCACAGATCAAAATTGGAGAAATAGAAGAGCATCAAGGTCAGCCAACATTTTCTCCCTATTGTTTCAAGGTCAGCATAACTCAGGACATAGGAGAACCTGTACTATACCATCATGAAACTCAGTTGTACCCCAAATTTTCTGAACAAGATTATGGAGCCACAGAGGAAAGAGACTGATGATCTGTAGTGTGTCTGGGGAGAGTCACATGGAAAGAAAACTTTCTCTCAGGCTCTCACAGAGAGCAAACTGCTCAAGAAATGGCCATGACTCATCCACACAGCTGGCACTGAGAACGGATCTACAGAATGAGGTACAGAGTTACAGGAAAAACCCTGAGGGGACTTGACTGACCTCATCAGATACAAAACCTACATTTTTTGGTATATAGGTTTGCTCTTATGTCGGGCTTAACCATCCAGCAGGAAAGTATAAAAATGAGGTATATAAAATAAAGCCATAATAATAAGCTGAGCTGTAAATGGCTCTAGTCACTAAGTTCTTCCTATTATTATGGACTATTATTGTGGACTGCTGGACTATGTTTGATTGTTTTGCTGAGTTCAGGCACCTATAATAATTGAATGACAATGGAATGTCCTCTTCAACAGGACTAAACAAAAAAAAGGAGATACAAAGCAAAAACCAATCTGTGTTTGTATAAACAGTAGAGTTAGGATAAATATGCAGTACTTCTGCATAATTCTATGAGAAGCAAGATATGCACTAATAGTGTTTGGACAGGAAATCCTGTCTTCTTGTACTATGGACAACCACTAAGAAGATAACAAGTTAGAAAATATTAATTGTTGAAACTGTACTATAATTCAGCTTTAAAAGCTAAGATAATTATACAACTACATTCTCTTAATTAATTGATTAGAGACATCTGCTCTATCAGTGTTTGTAAGTAGAATATCATCTATGTACCTTGTACGACAAAAAATACACTGAAGCCGGGCGTGGTGGCGCATGCCTGTAATCCCAGCACTAGGGAGGCTGAGGCAGGAGGATTGTTGTGAGTTCGAGACCAGCCTGAGCTACAAAGTGAGCTTAAGGCCAGCCTGAACTGCACAGTGAGACCCTGTCTCAAAAAAAGACAAAAAAAAAAAAAAAAAAAACACTGAAAAAACAGTGTGCAGTGTATTGATTATTGCATTTGTCCTGCTGATATGATTTGAAACTGTCTCTTTGCTGTTTGTTCTTCAATAAAATAAAATTAAATTTAAAATAGAATGATAATTGAATGACAATAGAATACCCATCTCTGACAGGACTAAATAAAAAGGGGGATACAAAGTAAGGACCATTCTGTATTTATATATATAAATATGCAGCTCCTTTCACTTAGTTCTATGAGAAGATAGATTTGCACTAGTAGTGTTTGGACAGGTTATCCTGTCTGCTTCTTGTACTATGGATAACCACAGTAGATAGCAGTAGAAGATAACAATGTAAAAGTTATTAATTATTGAAACTGTTCAAAAAATCAGCTTTGAAAAAGAAAAAGATAGTTATGCAGCTACATTCTCTTAATTCAATGAATAGAGGGATATCTCTAATAGTGTTTGTAAATGGAATATAATGTCTGCGCCTTGTACAAGTCACCACTAAGAAAAAAATATGCAACGTATTAATTATAGGATCTGTCCTATTAATTTGATTTGAAACTGTCTTGTTGCTACTTCTTCAATAAAATTATGGAAAAATAAAAATTAAAAACATTTCCATTACAATATGTAATGAAAATATTTTTCAATAATGCAATATAGTCATTTTAGATGAAAAAATTTAGAATTGTAATTATATTGATAATCCCCAAATTATTTTCTAAATTTAGTACTATCTGAATGAACATCCAGCACAGTTTTTTTATGGAGCTGGAAGATTAATTTCCAAATTAATCAGGAAGAGAAAATTCTACCTGCAGTCAAATGTGAAAATTTAAAGGTAACTCCTAGTACATACCAGACCATACCTCAAATCTCCATTAGCAAAGAGTTTGTTACTAGGACAGGAACAACCAAATCAATAAAACAGAGTCTATCAACAATATAGCTATATGTTATATTTTTATAAAACTTCAATTCAGTGGTGAAAGAGTAGGTCAGTACATAAATAGTTATCAAAATAATATCATTTAGAGAAATTAAGTTATACATCCTCCCCCTGTAGCACACCCTAAAACAAATTTTAGACTAATTGGAGAGCAATACTTTTTAGAATTATAAGTAGTGGAAGGAAATCTAGAAAGTTTTATCACCAATAAATGAAATCTTCTTAATGAAGTCAAAACTAGAAACTCCAAAAGCAAAAATTGTAAGATGTTCTTTTTATATTTTTAGAGAGTATAAATTAGAATTAAAACACAAAAAAATTACAAGACATACAAATTTTCACTTAACAAAGTAATGTGAATTTCACAGTATTTGTTGTAATACACAGTGTTGTCTTCCAACCAGTTATTCATATTACCAGATAAAAGCATGTAAAACTGGACAAAAGAAAAAAGAAAGCAATGTATAAGAAATTAAGTAGTAGACACTATTAAGAAAAGAGACAAAACAAATTAAAGCATTAGCTGTTTCTTTCCATAGATCAGCAGCAATGTACGGTACAGTTAGTTGCCCAAATCATCCTGCTTACATACAACTGTAGGATATGTTCTGATGAAAATTTAAAGCCACCAAATAAAAGAAAAAAAATTTAAAGAGAAAGCCTCTTTAAGCAAAATCAAGATGCGATGACAGTCTTGGAGAAAATCTTTGCAATAGCTAACAGAAGTGATACCTAGAATACTTAAAAATCCCATGCATATCCACCAGAAAAGAATTTTTTAAAGCAGAAAAACATATGTGTATCATGTATCACACACATATATGTCAAGTTGATTTGGGGATATATGACCAAAGTAGGTAAACTGATCTGATACTAAGAAATGCTTATTAAAACAATAATATTGAGGCCAGGGAGATGGCTCAGTGAAATAAGCACTTCCCCGGCAAGCGCAAGGGGCAGTGTTCAATCCCTGGTTCTGCCAAAAAAAAAAAAAAAAAAAATCAAGTTTTGGACTGATAGCTCAGAGGTCTAGAGCGCCTCTCAGGGACTGCGGTTCGAGCCCCAGCACCATATGCCCTGCAGGGCCGGCTGAGCTCATCCCCCACCCCTGCAAAAAAAGAATCTGTGATGTGTAGCGAGACACTGTAATAAATAAAGGAATTTAAAAAAAACAAAACAATAATATTCTCCAAACACTATGCATAAATTTAGACTGATACAAAATAGTGTTTCCATAAAAATGAAAGAGCGCTTATCTTTTGTATGCATTCTTGGTAAAGTCCACTTAGCAAAATTTTACTGCCAATATTTTCTAAATAACCAAAATAACCTTCAAGTGCAATTTCTCAAGAAATATCAATATGTGTGTGTTGTATATATAAAGGTAACTAGTGTAATACTGGCTTTAATAGGAAGAAAAGGAACATCTAATAGGTTCAATAAATTTTGGCTCTCAATTTAAAATACTGAATATAAACATGAATATATAAATATATATGATATAACATAAAGAGACAAATCATAGTATATTTGTAGCACACCACCTATTTTACTAAGCCAGGTAGGATCTCTCTCTGCAAGTATACCTATGGGAAAAGAACGGAAATTGTCACTGTGTTCCCTCACTTTGGCTGACATAGAATAACACCCAACTGTTTTAGTTCACATCACATGAACTGTACTTTTTTGCTTTTACATTTCCATCTCCTTTTCTAAATTATTTTTATCAAACTACTTTTTATTTTTCTCTTCATGGAAAATGCCTTAGAGATATTTATTAAATAGCCATATAGCTCTACTGTCCCTGGCCACATCCTGTTCAATATTTCAGAGATTTTACAAAAACAGTATGCTGCCAAGTTTAAATCCCATTATTATCATTTACCATTTCATGGCTTGGACATGTAACTTAAATTCTTTGTGCCTCATTCCTCTTATCTATCAGAAGAAGAAAATAATGTCCATGTCATTGCATCATCTGGAGGTTTAAATAATAATGTCACTATCACATGAAAAATCACTAGCAAAATGCTGATGTATTATCTATAGCTTCAAAACTAATCACTCCAAAGTCAGTGGCTTAAAACAAAGCAATAAGTTATATGCATACAAATTGAATTTTGAGCAGAACTTGGCAGGGCCAACTCATTGCCTGTCCACTAGTATAAGCTGAGGTGGTTCAACTGGAGTTGAAGGATCACTTCCTAGACAATCTGTTCTAGTCGTTTGACTCTCCCTATAATGGCCTCCACCAAAAAAATAATAATAATGGCCTCTCAACAGGGCTTGGGCTTTCTCTTCTCATAGTGGATGGATTTCAAAACTGAGCTTTTAAAGACTAGTCTTTTAAAGGGATAGAATATAGAAGCTTCCGGTTTATTAATGCAAAAGCCTTTATATTTATATTATGCAACTTTTCATCCAAGTAGTTACAGAGCCCAGATTCAGTCTGCCTCTATGACAAATTATTGCAATATATTTACCCATCCCAAGTGTCCTGGAATTTTCTCTCTCCTAAATCATATCAAAGGGGAAATGAAGCCACCTGCATGTAACACACTAAATACCATCCATTACTCTCTGAATACTATGAACTAAAGAGACAAGATATATTTATGCTGCACATACAAAAGTAGAATAAGCACCAAGTTCAGTAGACACCCCTATTCCAAAGGGAGGAAAGGAAGCACAAAGGTAGCATTGGTCCAGAACGATTCTGCAAAGCAACAGCATACATGCTGTAAGTTATTTTTTAATCCCAGCTTTCTCCAGTGCACCACTTGGCTGCATCCTCTGATGTTTTGCTTCTGCCTGAGTATCCTTCTTTCTTCATAATTCTGGTTGGTGATTTTATAAACTTTTCAACCTATTTCCTTCACAGATTAGGACTCTGTTTCTGTCTCTTTCGATCCAATTTGGTAGTATTAGCATTCAACAAAGTTCTCACAGTCAATAAAGAAAGTTTATTATATTTACTATTATATATAATATAAACATAAAGATGCCTTATTAAACAGCTGTACCCTCTGTATTGGCTTTCCATCACTATGACAAAAATAATCAACTTCATAAGAGGAAAGGTTTATTTTTTTTTTTCATTATTTTTTCAGAGGTTTCAGTCCATGGTTTCAGTCCATGGTTCCTCAACAGGAAGCACATGCTAAAGAAAGCTAATCTCATTGGTGCTGAGAAGTGAAAAAGAAACAAGAGAAGGGGTAAGGCCTCAAAATCCTTTCAAGGGCATGCCCCCAATAACCTAATTTCTTCATGCCAGGCCCAAGCTATAACCTCCTAACAATGCCGCAAGCTGAAAACAATGCCTTAGACACACAGGCCTTTAGAAGACATTCCAGAGGTAGAATATAGCACCTTCCAACATCTTTTAAAGTTGACTAGGTTAAACCAAATAAAATGAAATTTAACAATAATAAATAAAAGGAAGCCAGGGAGATAGTTCAGTAGAATAAGTTCTTCCCTGACAAGAGCAAGGGCCTGAATTCAATCCCAAGTTTGGCCAAATAAATAAATAAATAAATGTTCTGATTTTAGATGTTGAAAATCAAGTTTGCGAGGCTGGGAACATGGCTCGGTGGGATAAATGCTTCCCTGGCAAGTGCAAGGGCCTGACTTCAATCCCCAGTTCTACAAAAAAACAAAATAATAATCAGTTTGAAATTGCAGGATGAGCAGTTTTGGCATACTGGAGCACTATTAAACTGCAAGCTTTCAGTGGAGGAAAATTATAGATATCTAGCTGACATTAATTTCACAAATAAACAAAGGCAAAAGGACAGAGACACTGTTGGTGGCAGCCTGACAATGCGGATTATGATCAAGATGATAAAGAACATAATATTCCACCGTAATAGTAACTTTTAAGGAAACAAATGACTTCATCTGGACAAGAGGAAGACTTAGAGTAGTAGGCTGTCATCCCTATACATTTGAAAGGCTGTCATATAAAAGAGATAGATACTCTTAGCTCCAAAAGACAGAATGAGGGCATCCCTATTCGGAGAGTGTGTGGTGAGTATGAGGGAGAGCCTTTGGCTTCTTCCCATGTATACCCAACTACGTAGATCCCTGCCCCCAAGCCCACAGAGCAAATGGGAATTCCCCGACTCCCTGGGTATCCAAGTCCGGTGAGTGTGTGTGTGAGTCTGAGGGAAAGCCTTTGCCTTCTCCCTGCGTGCTATGAGCCATCTAGAGCCTCAGGCCCCATGACATCCAAGGCAGAGACCTGCTGAGACACCCCAGACAGGCCTGCCTGGGAACTCCCAGGAGCCCCTGCCCCCAGGCTTGCCACATAAGCAACAACTTTTGGTGATTCTCCAGACACTCAATACACCCCAGCCTGGCCTATTGAGTGTGAGAGAGAGCTTATGCGCTCTCCACTGCTCCCCTGACCAGAGACCCAACAGAGGGGAACCACAGGCTCATATTTGTACCAGAAGAACTGCAGCAAAAAGGAACTGAACACAACAACTAGATCCAGGCCATACATAACTGGATAATCTCAAACTTATTAGACTGGCACCTGAATCTCATTATGTGCTAAGGTTGTAGCTGCACCAAAGCTCCACACCAAAGGTCAGAGGTCAGTGCTATACAAAATGACAAAGACAAGGAGCAAAAGGAAGTCTCAGGCCTCGAGTCCACCAATAACTGCAGAGGACATTAGATCAGCTGAAATGAATGAACAGAGGTGGAAGCAAAGTAAGAAGAGCAGAAAGCTATAGAGGAACTCAGACGAGATTTAATGCCTGAAATAAAAAAAGAAATTTTTGAATACATAGCACCTGAAGTAATGAATCAAATTCAGAAATACATGGGGGAAAACAAATGCCCACCCAGAACAAATGCAGAGAACACTATTCCAGTGGAAACATGATTTAACAGTGTCGCAAGCAAAGACACAACAGAAAAAAGGAAAAGAGGAACTCAAACCAGAAATAATTTCTGAAATCAAAAAAGAATTCTTTGAAATCATAGCATGTGAAGCAGAAAAAGAATTCCAGAAATATACACAAGAAACCGAATTTGGAAGAAACTCTGCACTAAAAGAGGTAATAGCTACATCTAAAGACATCATGGCCAAAAAACTAAAGGAGATCAGAAACATGGTGGAATCCTGGAATGAGCAATGAAGAAAAGAAATAGGACAAATGAAGCAGTCAAAGAGATGTAGAAGGGCTGGGGAGATGGCTCAGTGGAATGAGTGCTTCCCTGGCAAGCGCAAGGGCCTAAGTTCAATCCCTGGTTCCATTATAAAAAAAAAATTTAAAAGAAAAGAGATATAGAAGAACAAAAAATGTCAATCATGAGTCTAAAAAACCATCTAAGTGAAAGCAAAGACAAAGTTTGAGATCTTGAGGACGCCGTGCAAGTACTGAAAAGGTGAGAAAGAATCTCTCAAAAACAAACAAGAATGGAGGAAAAAATAATCTATCACCTGCAAGGTGACACCAAGAAGAACAATGAGAAATTAATTGGCATCAATGAAAATGAAGGAGTCAATATAAATGATGATAATAATATGGGCAGAAGTAATCGCAGAAAACTTCCAAAACATGAGGAAACAATCCAACATTCAGATAACCGAAGCATACAGAACACCAAATAACTTCAACCCAAATAAAAACACACCAAGATATATAATAGTCAAGATCCCAAAAATCCAACACAAAAATAAAATACTGAAAGCTGCTAGAGAGAAGAAGCAAATAACATTCAAAGGAAAACCCATCAAAATTATAGTCAACTTCTCAATACAAACCATGAAGCCAAGGAGAGCACTGAGCAGAGTTCTTCAAGTACTGTATGAAAACAAACTGCAGCCCAGACTGCAAACTCTCTGCAAAACTCTCTTTCAAGTTTGATGGAGAAGTGAAATACTTCCACGACAAAGAACAAATAAAGAATTTCATGATGACAAAGCCATCTCTACACAGGCTACTGAAAGATGTTCTAGAGAGAGATGACAATGACCAGAACTCCATGAATGAGAATGCAAGAAACCCACTAAACAGGGCAAAGAATTAAACAGAGGATGAAAAGGAGTAAACAACAGCAGGTAAATATCATGACAATCAAAAGTCAGCACATTTCAATTTTAACCATCAATGAAAATGGACTCAATTCACGAATTAAGAGAAATAGACTGGCACAGTGGATTAGGACACAAAATCCAAAAATACGCTTTATGCAAGAAACACACATGACTCAACAAGACATTGATGGTCTCACAGTCAAAGGATGGAAAACAATACTACATGACCCAGCAACTCAGAAAAAAAGAAGGAGTAACAATTCTCTTCTCAGACAAACTCAACTTCAAACCAAGAGTGATCAAATGACACAAAGAAGGCCACTATATATTGGTTAGGGGAAAATTTCAATAGTAAGAGGTAAAACTCATAAATATCTATGCACCAAACACAGGAGCACCCAACTATGTAAAACAAATCTTAATGGACATGAAAAACCTAATATGTAACACCACAATCTTAACAGGAGACCTTAACATCCCCTTATCTCAAAAAGATACATCAACCAGACAAAAAATTAGCAAGCAAGTAGCAGAACTGAACCCGAGCTTGGACCTAGTGGGCTCGGTGGACATATACAGAGTGTTCCACCCGTGCAGAGCTGAAAATACATTTTTTCAGCTGTGCATGGATCATTTTCCAGAATAGACCACATTCCAGTCTAGAGGTCATGCTTAAGTAAGTATATGCAAGAAAATAGAAATTATCCCATGCACAGTATCTGAGCACAGTGCAATGAAACTGGAAATTAACAAGAAAAAAGAAACCAGAAAAACTCGGTAGATTCATTGAACTTACACAACACTGAATGCAGCAATCAATGGATCGCAGAAGAAATTAAACAACAAATTCAACAATATCTAAAATTCCATGAAAATTCAAGCACAACTTGCCAGAATGTAGGCGAGGCAACCAAAGCAGTTCTTAGAGGGAACATCATAGCTATGAACCCACACATTAGGAAAACAGAACGGGAACCAATAAACACCCTAATGTTGCATCTCCAATATCTAGAAAAAGAAGAGCAAACAAAGCCCAGAGCGCAAATACAAAGAAATCAAAAAGATTAGAGCACAAATTAATTCAATTGAGATGAAGAAAATAGTTCAAAGAATCCACAAATCAAAAAGCTGGTTCATTGAAAGACTAAATAAAGTTGATAAGCCTCTAGCCAACCTCATCAAAAAGAGGAAAGAAAAAATTCAAATACAAGCAATAAGAAATGAAAAGGATGAAATCACCACAGACCCAGTGATAATTCAGAAGATTATCAATAGAGAATCATTACGCTCACAGAATAGAAGACAAAGTAGAAATCGACAGATTCCTTGAAAGATATAAATTACCAAAACTGAACCAAGAAGATATAACAACTCTCAATAAGCCAATAACAGCCAACGAAATATGAAATGTAAAAATTAAAAAAATACAAACCAAGAAAAGTCCAGGTCCTCATGGATTCACAGCTGAATTCTATAAGAAATTTATAGGACATATAATCCATGCACACCTCAAACTCTTCGATAAAATTGAAAAGAAAGCACTCCTCCCAAAATCATTTCTGGAGGCAAGTATTATACTGATTCCAAAACCAGGGAAAGACTCAACCAAAAAGGAAAGCTACAGGACAATTTCCCTCATGAATATAGATGCAATAATCCTCAATAAAATCCCACCAAACAGAATACAGCAAATCATCAAGAAGCTCATACACTATGACCAGGTAGCATTCATCCCAGGGATTCAAGGATGGTTAAATATTCAAGACTCTATATATGTAATACACTATATTAATAGACTGAAATCTAAAAACCACGTGCTCATGTCAATTGATGCAGAAAATCTTTTGACAAAGTCCAACACTCATTCATGTTCAAAACCAAGCAGAAAATTGGAATAGATGGACTCTACCTCAACCTCATAAAAGTCATCTATGACAACCCAACAGCTAATATAGTTCTAAATGGGGAAAAACGTAACGTTTTACTCTTAGATCTGCTATAAGACAAGGATGTCCTCTACCAACCCTTTTATTCAATATAGTTTTGGAATCATTAGCAACAGCTATTAGAAAAGAGGGGGAAATACAAGGAATAAGAATAGGTAAAGAAGAGGTTAAATTATCACTATTTGCAAATGACATGATACTTTATGTGGAAGACCCAAAAAATGCCACCAAAAAGTACTAGAATTGATACGGAAATTCAGTAGCATAGCAGGATACAAAGTCAATACTCAAAAGTCAATGGCATTCCTCTACACAGACAACAAACACACTGAGAGGGAAACTATAGAAACAATACCTTTTACAATAGCACCATGGAAAATGAAATACTTTGGAATTCACTTAAACAACGAAGTCAAAGATCTTTTCACAGAAAATTACATCACCCTAAGGAAAGACACTATAGAGGATTTCAAAAAATGGAAAGATATTCCATGCTCCTGGACATGAAAAACCAACATCATGAAGATGGCCATACTCCAAAAATTTCTGTACAAATTTAATGCAATCCCTATCAAACTGCCACCAACTTACTTCCCAGACCTAGACAAATAATTTCTAAAATTTATTTGGAAACACAAAAGACCTAGAATAGCAAAGGCAATCCTGAACAAGGCAGGAGGAATCACAATTCCTGGCTGGAAATTATACTACAAAGCCATTGTGATAAAATCAACATGGTCTTGGCAAAGAAATTGACCTGAGGATCAAAAGAATAGATTAGAAGACCCAGAGGCCTCTACAAACACACTCAGCCACCTGATCTTTGACAAAGGGGACAAAGAATCTCACTGGAAGAAAGACAGCCCCTTTAATAAAGGGTGCTGGAAAAACCGGCTTTCTTAATGCCAAAAACTAAAACTTGACCCAGCTCTATCGCCACACACTAAGCTAAAGTCAAAATGGATTAAAGATCTGAACATTAAACAGAAACACTCAGCTGCTGGAAGGGAAAGTAGGAGGAACTCTTGAAAACATAGGGGTAGGTAAAGAGTTCATAAACAAACATATATTCGCACAGGAAACACTTAGAAGAATCAACAACTGGGATCAACTCTTCTTGAGGAGTTTCTGCATGTCAAAAGAAATTGTCAACAAAGTGAAAAGACAACCCACAAATTTTGAAAAAATCCTAACTAATGAACAATCAGACAAAGATCTGCTGTCTAGAATATATAAAGAACTAAGATATAACAGGGCTCTCAAATTTAAAGAGAAAATTCAGAAATGGGCATTTGAGATGAATACACACTTCTCAGAGGATGAAACTAAAGAAGCGAATAAATATATGAAAAAATGCTCCACATCGCTAATCATCTGTGAAATGCAAATAACAACAACGCTGAGATGCCATCTCACTCTGAAAGAATGGCTATCATAAGGAAATCAAACAACAAATGTTGGCGAGGTTGTGTGGAAAAGGGAACACTTCTCGACTGCTGGTGGGAATGTAGACTGGTACAACCATTGTGGAGATCAGTTTGGAGACTCCTCAAAAGAGTAGGACTGGAAATCCCATCCAAGCCAGCTACCCCCTACTAGGAATGTTCCCAGAGGAATTGAAAACATTATATCATAGTGATATATGTGTACCTATGTTTATAAGAGCACCATCTGTGATAGCAAAATCTTGGAAACAACCAAGATGTCCATCACATGAGGAATGGTTGAAAAAGATGTGATATTTGTATATAATGGACTCCTATTCAGCTATTAAGAATGACAAACTTGAAGCATTTATACTGAAGTGGATGCCTCTTGAACATATACTCATAAGTGAAATAAACCAGACACACATGTGCAAGTATCATATAGTCTCCCTAGTATAAAAAGTCAAAAGAAGAAATACAAATAGAAATGTACAACAACAACTAAAAAGAATTGAGTCAAATAGTTTGGGCAAGCTGAACGGCATATGCTTCAGGGTACTAATCAGATTTTCTTCTGGATGATTAACAACCTACGTTCGCAGATCAAAAATTGGAGAAATACAGGGGCCTCAAAGTCAGCCAACATTTTGGCCATAGACTTTCAAGTTCAGTGAAGACTCAAGACATAGGAGAACCTGTATTGTTTTTTTTGTTGTTGTTTTGTTTTGTTTTGTTTTGTTTATTTTATTGAAATACAAATGTCAATCAGACAGTTTCAAAACACCATAACCATACAGAGTCGATGAAATAATACCTTGCAAACTGTTTTCATAACGTTTTAGTATTGTACAAGGTGCATACATGATATTATATTTACAGGTTTTTATACAGCTGAATTATATCAAAGATTGAATAATTATTTACCTAGTGGATGACCATAGCACTAAAAGCCGACAAAATATCCTGTCCAACCACCATTAGTGCAGTTCTTGCCTCTCATAGAATTATGTAGAAGCACAGCGTTATCTATCCCAACTGTACTGTCTATACACACACATGATGATTTTTTCTTTCTACAACCCTTCCTTTGTCTACACCTGTCAAAAGTGGGCACTCTGTTGACATTCAACTACCTTATGTGCTTGGACTCAACACCACACTCCAACACAGTCCAGCTTTCTGCAACCATAGGGAGTTATTCAAAGAAATTGTCGACCATATCCATTTACAGCTCAGCTTAATATTATGGGCTCACGTTGTATACTTCATTTTTATACTTTTATACTTTTCTGCTGGATGGTTAAGACCTAGGTAGATCAAAACTTATATACCAACACATGAACTTTATATTTCCTATGTGGTCATTGAAGTCTTCTCAGGGTTTATCTTGTAGTCCTGTACATTATTCTGTAGTTCCTTTGTCTGTGTCATCCATGTGGATGAGTCACGGCCAATG
>PVKA01014971.1:0-31451 GCA_004027165.1 Ctenomys sociabilis
CTCATATTTATTCATTATTATAAGTACATTATAATTATACATTTATTATGCTATATATTCTTAACACAGTTATTATTATAAATCTATTCCCATCATAGTGTTATAAAACTATTATTTTTCTGAGATAAAATAATATATTTTATAATGTAAATATTATAAATAATATCTGAATGCTCTAGATATGGGTATACATAAGATATCATGTGATCCTCCTTGTTTTGGGAATATAGCTCCCATAGTATCTCTATGTTGAGTCTTTTAAAATTACCTTATTTACAGTCTTTGCTTTTTCATATGGATTCAAGTCACTGTTTAAAGCATGTCCCTTCATTTCAGCCAGGAAGACCTCTCTTAAGACAAGTCTCTCCACAGAGAGAGTTCACTGTCTGCGTCCTGAGGAATGCCTCCATCTCTCATTATTGAAGGATAGCTTCCAGGATGAGGAACCCTTGGCTTACCAGTGTATTCTTCCAGCACTTTGAATAAGTCTTCCATTGTCCCCTGGCATCCCTGGTTTCTGAGGTGACATCAGCTGTCGGTGTCAGTAAGGACCACTTCTCTATGAGTCACCCCTTGCTGGCTGTTCCTAGGGGTACGGCTTCAGTTCTCAGCAATGTGACACAATGCACTTCAGTGAGAATCCTGAGGCTCCTTGCAGTCCTTGGACATGCAGCATGACACCTCTCATAACGCTGGCCACGTGGCCATCATTGATTCTCTCTGCTCTCCGCTCTCCTGGTGGCAATGTTGGTGTCTCCAGGGCATCCCGCCCATCTCCTGGTCTCTGCTCATTTCCCTTTACCTTTTCTATCTTCTGAGACTGGAAAATCTCAGTGGGTCCACTCAGGCTTGCTGAGTCTTTCTGCAAGCTCACATCAATACTGACTTTCTTTGAAAGCTTTTTGCATTTCAGCTATTACAGATCAACCTCAGAATGTTCTTTGGTCCCTTTATAAGTCCTGTCTCTGTCTTGACCTTCTCTGTGTATTGACGCATCCTCATGGCTTTTTGTAGTTCTTTGCATTGATTTGAAGATGTCTTGGACTTTGTGCAGTCAGTCCAAAGTCTTGCCTTTCTTGTGGGCTGTCTCTATTATGTTTGTTCTCTGTGTGTGTGTGTGTGTGTGTGTGAGAGAGAGAGAGAGAGAGAGTGCTTTGCTTCATTGCCTGACTCAATTTTTGATTGAAAAATCAAACTTTTAAAAGAAAAGAAAAGTGAATATTTTTCCTATTATAATGCAACTCTGGTCCTCACATTTGCTTCTTCTTTATTGGAATTTATTGCTGCTGGTTGTTGTAACTGCTGCTTGCTTAGTTTTCTTCTCTCAATTAATTTTGTGAAGATTCTGTCCTTTGTCTTGTGCAGCAGCAAGGTCTTTGCTTTTGCAGTCAGTGAGTGGTTTAGACACAGGGTTGTATTCTCTGTCTGGAGCCAAACAGGAAAAAACAAAACAAAACAAAACAAAAACTCTCAGTATTCACAGTTGAGCACTGCATGTGCTGGGACAAGCCTCGGTGTGAGCCGGGTGTCTCCAGCACAGCTTTAGACTTTGCAGCCCTGGCCATGCAGGTCCCCAGGCAGGTGTGACAGCAGTTCAAAGCCCTATTTTCCCTGAGTGTCCATTTGATCTCCAGTCTTTCTCCCTGTGCCTTTGGTTTGTCTACAGTTTGCCCCAGCCATTTTCTGGTGCCCCAAGTAGAACTAGCTAATGTGCTCACCTTTTGGTGTTTCTAACAAATGCCCCCTGAGAATCTGCTTCAACCCTCAGAGACAGCTCAGAGGGTTCTCAGCTTCTCTTGAGTCATCAGACAGGTTAGAAAAAAGCCACAGTTCCTGAGAAGCAGGTCCTTCTGCTGCCCTCCACACCTGGAACCTGTGCCCCAAATGTGGGCGCTTCTCTCCAAAGCCATTGTCCACTGGGTTCACTTAAACACCACAGAGCTCTACTATCAAGATGCTGGCGGGTTTTCCCTTATTCCCTTATTTCAGCTTCTTGATTAAGCATTCTCATGCCTACTATGAATGGTTAGTTTTCCTACTTCCAATAAAGCTTGCTTCTAATGGGTTTGGACTGTCCCTGGGCTCCTTCTATGGAACAGCAGCTTCTGTTCATGCAGTGCTGGCCAACAGCAGATCTGTCCCTGTCACTCATTTCAGGAACCATGTTGACCTTGGGCTCTTCCGGACTGGCAGTCTTCATGCCCCAGTGTGTGTTGAAGGTCAGTAAGTGCTGCTGTTTCTCCTTAGGGACACTAAAGCTGCTGCTTGCCTTGTTATCGTGGGCAATAGTCAGAGGAAGGTCTTATGCTTGTAGGGGTGTGGGATCCCCATTATCATGCAGGACTAGGACCACTGCTAGGGTGTCAGGCAGGGAAAAACACAACAGAGCCCAAGATTCTCTGGGGCTTCCGTGAAGTTTCTTGCCCAGTGAAAATTAGATGAGCAATGTGACAACTGTGGTCTGACCAGAACTTGGTGACCAGGAGCCCAGTCATCCCATCAAATCAGCGACCCCACTGTCCTGGGAGGGGATGTTCTGGCTGGTCAAAGGGGAGTGCCCTGCATAATGAGCAATGACCCAGGACAGTGGATGGCATTGTGATGTTGGCATTGCTGTACTAGCACAGCCTGCAGCTCACCCCGTCAATGTTCTTTCTTATCCTCCTTGCTGTACTTACGGCAGGCCACCTCCTAGAAGAATCAGCAGCTAGAAGAAGGAGACTTAATCCTGGGCCCTGGGTCCCACCCACATCCCCAGGCTGCCTGCTCAGGCAAGCTGGATGCTTTCCTCTGCCAGCTCTGTGTCAGTGCCCAGGGCTCCTCCACTGTTGGCACTGCCTCTCCCCACAGGCAGGGTCACTCAGGCTGCCAGGATCCAGCTGTGCTCCAAGCTGGCATTTGGAGCTCCTGGGCAGCCGAGCCTGCTGCCCAGAAGGTGATGTGCATGCCAACCTCCTCCTCAGCTCCTTCATCGTTACCTCAGTTGGGCTCCCACAAGCCCTATTCAGCAGAAGGTAAACTATTTGTACTCAATTCCTTGGCTCAAATCTGCTTTAGGGGAATCCAGGCTGAGACACATCCTGTCCCACCTCCTTGAAGAAGTCTCATGTCTTCTGAGATTCCTTTCCTTTCAATCCTAAAACAGTGGGCATCTAGATGGACAGAATTGCTTTTTCCCACATAGCTGCCCCCTCCATTTGGAATGAAAATCAGCAGCAGTCTTCTTAACCCTATATGCAGGAGCCACCACCTCCATCCCCACCCTGGGCCTAGCCTGTGCTCTATCTGGGTGCTCCTCTCTCCACTATCACTTGGTAATCTGGTCAGTGACCCTCAGGGCTTGGCATGAAAGCCATTTCTGCTGAGTTTCTTGGAGCTCCCATGCTTTCCTATCATTCTATCCCAGAGGGTATTTCTATTCCACCTCCTGCTTCATCTGGTCATGGCTTGCCAGTTCTCTGGGAAGGATCTGTTTCCAGTAAACTACAGAGAAATATTGCCATGGGCTTGAAGTCAAACAGGCTTGAGTCTTGTGTCGAGGACAGGAGGTAAGTTAGGGCCCATGTACTCAGAACTCAGAGAGAGGATTTCTCTCTTGTCCCCATGGCCTTTCGAACTTGTTTCTCACTTCTCTGATTCTTTTGACACCAAAAGTGGTTCAAAAGAACCACCCTGGCCAGGCTCAGTGGTGCACAGCCATAATCCCTCTACTTGGAAATTTGAAGCAAGAGACACACAGGTCTGAGGCCAATAATTTAGGGAGACCATAGAGGAAGAGGAAGAAGAGGAAGAGGAAAAAGAAGAAAAGGAGAAGGGAGAGGAAGGAGAAAGAAGAGAGAGAAGGGGAAGAAGGGGAAGAAGGAAAGAAAAAAGAAGAAGGGGAGAGCCAGGGATGTGTAGGAGAAAGATGAAGAAGAGGAGAAAGAGGATGGCTGAGGGGAGGAGCAAGAGGGTGGGGATGTGGAGAGGTACTTGTTGGGAGGCCCTAGGTTGAACCCCGAGAATGCATTGCTGTCCTCTCAGTCATAGAATCAGGCTTTCTGTATCTGTGCATCTGTAGTGCCACCCAAGCCTTTG
This sequence comes from Ctenomys sociabilis, assembly GCA_004027165.1. Taxonomy (NCBI): domain Eukaryota; kingdom Metazoa; phylum Chordata; class Mammalia; order Rodentia; family Ctenomyidae; genus Ctenomys; species Ctenomys sociabilis. Next base: position 4,078 of record PVKA01014971.1, read on the forward strand.
CTCAAGGCTGGCATTGGCCTCCATGTGTTACTACTTGTCATCTGGGACACAGCATCAGCCCCTGAAGCACTGTATGCTGCCCTCTGAAGCAACTCCTTCTTCATTCAGACCCTCTTGGTCCTTCCACCAGGTCTCCTCAACACCTGCACCTCTGAATGGTGTGTAGAGCACAGGCCTCAAGTCTCCTCCACACATGCCATCCCTGATGAAACTGATGTCCATCTCAGGTGGAAGATTCGAAGCGCCTCCTGCAAGCTGACAGCCTCCTCACTACATCCTGGCCTGGGCCTCCTCCTAGACTTCCGGACTCTGGATTCTGCTGGCCCCCACGTTCCATAATCTCCACATGGGTGACTAGACAGGGAAAATCAAAGCATATGGTAAATGCTTCAACTTTAAGAAGTTATTGCAGTGAAAGAAACATTGCTATGGATCCTCCTCAGAATCTTCCCCCTCACTTATCCCACTGTGCTTGCCACTTTCTGCAGCAACTCTTGAGTCCTCTTTCCTGAGGGTCTTTACAAAGTGTAATCAAAAATACAATGAATGCAGCTGCTGAGGGTCATCTAAGGAAAAGGTGGCTTGTCACCATGATGCTGTGTCATCACCTTATCATCAGAGCTGGCTATGTGCAACTTCTGCCTCTTTCCCAAAGTCAAAATGACTATGAAAGGAAGATGGTTTGAATAAGTTCAGGACTTCAAGACTGCCAGAAGAGAATGTGTAAGGACAGGAAAGGGCTTTGAGGACAGAAAGAGCAAGGATAGTGGGGTGGACATGTTCAAAAGAAAAAGGAGAATTGGGGGAGACTAACATAATTTATTTTGTGTAATGAATTTTTGAAATTTAAATATCCACGTAGTTTCTAATCATACCTCATAAATATGTCAAACTCAGCCTATCCCAAACCATGTGGATCAAGTTTGCATTGTTGTGACGAGACGCCTAAGAGGATGAACTTCCAGAGAGGAGAGGTCTGGCTCTGGTTTCAGAGCCCAAGTCTGAGGTCAGCTGTCTTCATTGCCTTTGGGCCCACAGTGACCCAGAATAGCAGGATGGGACAAAGTGCTGGCCTCGTGGTGACCAAGAAGCACAAACAAACCATAATGGGCTGGGATAATACCAGTGCCCCCCTCCGGGTCACACTCCCACAAGGCCACTTCCTGAAGGCTGCATGACTTCATCTAGCACCACAGCTGGTGACCAGGCCTCGTGTGGGCCTGCGGGGCATTTCCTATCCATAGCCTGCGCTGTATTCCCAGCTCTCTTCACACCACCCTGCTCTGTTTGCTGTTTCCCCACTGCAGGAAGCAGCACCTGTGATGCTGAGCTTAGGCCACAAATGCTGGCTTCCCTTGACTCCTTGGCCAAGCAGTCTGCCACACTGCACCAGTTGGTCTCTTTCTGCTTTGGCCTTTCTGCTATTCCTTCTCAGTTCTCCAGCCTGAATGACCTCTCAAAGAGTCAACCAGGCTCTCTTATTCTCTGCTCAAGAAGCTCCAGTGGCTTCCACCACATGCACAGGACAACTCTAAATCCCCAGTAACCCACAGGTGCTGCACGATTGGCCTTACCTCCCTCTTGGTCCTTCACCTCCTGCCTGTCTTCTTTTGTCTCCCTCTGCTCCCCGGATTCGCTGCCGTTCCCAGGATGGTCATTGCTTTCTGCACCGGAGCTTTTTCATGGCCACACCTCCTGCAGAACTTTCCACAGCATTCTCAAGATGTGGCTTAAGTGCCTTCCAATTCTGCACATGTCAGCCTCTCCACAATGCCTTTCATGACCCACGTGCTGTCCACAGCACACCCATTCCCTCAGGACTCCCTACAACTTTAGCCTCCTTTGTTGTCAGAACACCTGTTCCTCTGATGGTCTCTTTGCTTATTGCCCATCTCCCTGTCTAGAGCAGGGGGCCCAGAAGCACTTCAGGAAGAGGTCTCATGGGAGTGTGACCCTGAGGGGGGCACTGGTAGTCCAGCCCTTTATGCTCTATTTGTGCTTCTTGGTCACCACGAGGCCAACACTTTGTCCCACCCTACTGTTTTGGGTCACTGTGGTCTCAGAGGCAATGAAGACAGCTGACCTTAGACTTGAGCTCTAAAACCATGTGCACAGGTTACCCATGATTCTGTGCTTGGAACAAGCCCTGCCGAAGAATGAATGAGGCCACTCTCAATAAAATTGAGGGACTAAATCAACAAGTGATTAATTTTGTTTGTTTTTGGATTTTGGAGATAAGGTCTCACTGTGTAGTCAAGGTTGGCCTTGAATTCAATATATAGCCCCTGGTGGCCTTGAACTTACGGCAATCCTCCTGCCTCAGACTCCAAAGTGCTGGGATTACAAGTATGTATTACCAGTACTATAAGGAGTAATGAATTTATCCCATTTTCACTGAATCTCAAGGATACATTCAAGATGCCATCCATAAATCAAGTTGATGAACTGGGATTCTAGAGAAATAGCTTGTCACTGACTCTGTTTGAACCTCTCTGCTTTCTGAGCAATGTGGGAAGCATTGAGACCCCTAAGCCTCTTCCCTTCCCTTTCCATTCCTATTATAGTTTGCAGGGGAAGGGGCCTTCTTTGTTGCTAGGGGACCTGAGTCTTGCCCAGCCTCCCTAGAGACTGATCCACTCTAGTGGCCTTGCTGTGTCTCATTTCCTCCATCTACAGTGGCTCTGGGATCCTTCCACCCTGGTGCTCTAGGACTTGTTTTCATCTAGGACAGCTGTGGTCTTGACCTTACTTGGAATTGTGGCTGATAGCAGGCCTGCTATCTCTGAAGCCTCCGGTCCTTCATGTCAAACCCAACACCCATGTTCCTGGGACAGCCTTGCATATTGGTGAAACGTCCTGTAAGTCCTCAGTGGTTCTGCACACTATGACTGCATTGACAGTGGTCTTTATCTAGTCAGCCTGGATTCCTGCTGTGTTTCTGACCTGCTTTGGCCAGCAGTTATCTGCTGAGTGCTAATGGCTGGTGGCAGAAGCCATGGCTGTGCTGGTGCAGAGCGGAAATTGACTCCCTGGCAAGCCAGGCAGTGGCCTGAGCAAGTGGCAGGTGGTATGGTTGACAGCTGCCAAAGACTCCTGCACTCTGTCATTATGCTGCAGGAAGCAGAGGACGCCAGGGCTCTCAGCCTGGTGACAGCTTGAGTGTTTTGATAAAGTTGTCAGAAAGTGAAAGGGGCAATCCAGGAAGATGGGGTATCTGTGGAGGTGTGCTGGCCAGGAGGACAATGAGGGCCAACATGTGGCCACAGAGCTGCACCTTCCCTGAGGGAGGCCATGTCTGTCTTGTTCTCCATGACGCCACTGGGACCCAGCAGTCCCCCACTGCAGAGACCCCAGGCCCAGGCTGATCTTGGCACTTGGGCTGGTGGAGCAGTGGGTCTTGGGAACAGAAGCTGGATTCCACAGGGGAGAAGAGAGGAAGGGGGCCGAGGAAAGTGACAGCAGGAATCTGCTGTCATAGCCTGAAAAAAAATGCACATGGATGCTAGGTTGGCTCTGACAATGGCCAGGCACAGGGGCTCCTCACTGTGTCTTGCTGGTGCTTTCAAGTCCCAGAGTGCCCCAGAGTACTTGGGTAAGAGGCCGGGTCAGAAAGACAAGGAGGCCTCTTACCCAAGGCTGTGAGGCTGTGTTTCCTCACTGAAAACTAAAATACCTTGCTGAGTCCTCTGGGAAAGGGTGACTACCAAGACTTCTGTCACCGCCTGGTTTGACGTCAAGTCGGCGTTTGGTGCTGCCTTCTGGTCACTCTGATGCTGATCTCTAGCTGTGTCTCAGAAGAGGCTGCGCTTCCACCTCAGGCTGCCTGTGCTCCTACCCCTGCTGCAGAATTTCTGTCTGAAACAGCCAGGGTGGAGACAGCGGTAGAAACCACAGGCAGGATGAGGCACCAGCCCTGCCTCCTCTCCTGAGACTTGCAGTGTTTTTTGGGAACCAGCATGGAAAGCTCTGTTCTGTGACCCAGCCCAAAGCCCGCACCCTCTTGATGTCTAGCACCTGTCTGTTCTGTTTCTACCAAAGCCCACATCAGAGGAGAGTACAACCGTGTAAGGTGACAGCAGGGACCCGGACATCTTCTTGGCCTCTGGATATCAGGTGTTTATAGTCCTTTTTTTTTTTTTTTTTCAATCTTGTCTTTTTGAGATAGGGCTTCACTATGCAGTTCACACTGGCCTTGAACTTGAAGCAATCCTCCCTTCTCAGCCTCCTGGGTGCTCAGATTACAGGCATGCATTACCATGCCTGGCTTGTGGCATCCTTTTATTTAAAGAGAATTCCTGAACAGCACCTGATTTCTGATACCAGAACATACACACCTACTGCTCCAAGCAGTGTTCTCTGAGGTCACACTAGTCTGAGGCAGTGGCCTCTTTTGAATGGAAGAGGGGTTGGAAGCAGCAGGAGTCCCTTCCTGGGTTCGGGGTAGTGGTAGGGGGTAGTCGGGATTTGTTCTAAGAGGAAGGGACATTAATAGACAGCTAACTGTGGTGACAGGCTGTGACCTGATGTTCATTTTTACGAGGTGTCCCTGACAGCAGTGTGGCTGATAGAAGAGAGAACGGGAGGCCCATCAGCGCCTATTCACCCCCACACTCCCACACTCAGGCACCGTGTTCTGACTTGCGGGCAGGAGGCCTTGGAAGCAAGGTTGGGGGAGGTAATGACCCGCTGAGCAAGCAAGCAAAAGCAGCTGAGTCCTGCTGTGTGGGTGCTGTAAAGAGAGCAAGGTGGGCCGGTGGGAGGAGCAGCTGGGGGAGGCAAGGGTCATGCCAGGGGTGAGAAGATGACACAGGCGGAGATTCAGATAGCAGGCACGTGGGAGTCACGGGAGACAGCAGCCTGTGGTTGAGAGTTGTGGCCGGGCCCTTCGGGGCCAACCCGATGCTCACGAAGAGGCGCGCAGGCTTTGGACTGAGCAGTGAGAAGCTGTGCCAAGGCCTGGAGCACTGGCTGCCAAGGTCCTGCCCTGAAGCTGGCAAACCATCACCCGCCAGCAGCTCCTGTGGATGTAGTTCTACTGGGATGACCTTGCCCATCCATGAACGTGCTGCCTGCTTTGGCATTGCATGGCACATGTGACCTCCTTAGGGCAGAAGCCATCAACCTCCTAATCCGCAGGCCAGCTCCTCCTCCTGCCTGAGTGGCATTTTTAGGGTCAAGGAAGGCTGTGGGCAGCACAGTGGAGTGGAGCTATGAGGTCATTTTGAGGCAGTCCTTGAAGCCTCCTTGGGCAATATCCTATATGGAGGCCGGGAGGATGAGGTCTAGAGTGACGGACAGGACCCTGCGGAGTGACCTCATACCTAAACCGGGCAAGTCTGCTCAGCCTGGTCAGTGGCAAGGGACTTCCTTGTCCAGCTGTCTCCACCTGTCTCTCATCTGCAGCAGCCATTGCCCCCTGGGACCAAGGAGACAGCATGGGCCGCACAGCTGTTTCCCATTGTCGGCATGTCCCGCCTCAGCCGCCTGGGGTGCCCGCCCAGTGCGCCTGCCCAGTGCGCCCACGCTCCCAGGGACGGGGAATGAGAGGACAGGGCCTCCATGCACATCGCAGCACAGTCTGCCTTGTGTCTTAAGAAAAACAGTAAATAAGTAAAATAGTTGAGCGCTGTGTTGGAAAACTAACCCCAAACATTCGAGTTTCTGTGGTGGGAGAGCTTATTTTCATTCCTTTGGTTCTGATAAATATTCACAGACTAATTGAGTTAGTATTTTGTTTTAGAAGATAAAAACCGCCCATGTTATGTAAAGCAATGGTGAAAATGAGGGCAAGGACGAGCAGAGAGGATCCTGGGTGGCAGCTGGAGTCAGGGTGTGCTTCAGAGGGGTCCCTGGAGTGTGGAGTGGGAGCCCAGCATGCCAGCTCCTGCTGAGTGGCACAGAGCTGAAGTCTTCACCAAGGTCTGGCTGTGAACAGCAAACACAGAGAGGCCCTGGGACCAGAGAGTGAGAGTGGGTGCTGCTCAGGGACACCCCTCTCCGGGGAGCCCTCACCCAGGGCTCTCAGCCCTCTCCACAGAGGGAGGCATTGAGAGCAAGCCCATTTGTCATCCCCTGAGCACTCTGCTGCCCCTCAGAACAGCCAGCTCACACCAGCTGTGTAGGGTTAGGTTCTCCCCAGGGTCAGGCAGTGTGGGAACGGTGGTGTCCCAGTGCACAGAGGGGCCAGCTCCCAGACCTCCAACGAAGCCCTCAGACTCAGCATCTGTCCAGGCACCACCCTGTGCACGCACTGTGCACACCCAATCTCTGCATACCAAGACAGCCAGGTTTTTTTTTTTTTTTTTTTTTTTTTTTTTTTTTTTTTTTTTTTTTTTTTTTTTTTGTATTTTTGAGACAGGGTCTTGCTGTGCAGCTCAGGCTAACCTTGAGCTTACTTTGTCACCTATGCTGGTCTCAAACTCTCAACAGACCCTCCTGCCTCAACCCCCTGAGTACTGGGATGACAGGCGTGCACCACCACCCTCAGTACAAGGCAGCTTTTGCAGAGTGCCTCAGTGGAGTCTCTCTGTGTACTGCTTTTCCCTTCCGGCCATGCCATCTACAGGAAGATCCCACAGCTGGGAAATCCCTGGACAGCTCGACTAAGTGATGCTCCCCTCTTCCTGCTTTGTCCCCTAGGGGATCCTGGTGGGCACTGAGCCACGTGGTGGTGTGGGAAGCACCAGAGCCTTCAAGAGGAGGCAGGCACAGGAAGATTTGGGGTTGCTGGCAGGGGCTGTGCCCTCAGCAGCACTTATGTGGTTTCCAGGGTCGCCTGGTGGGAGGGGCGTGGGGAGCTCTCCCCTCCCGTCTGCCTGTGGCTGCTCCCTTACAGGCCTCATGGGGACACTGATCACGACGCTGTTCCAGGTCCTGCGCTACAGACAGGGCCCTCACCAGGGATTAGCTGACCATCTGTCTTGCCCTGGGCTTTCAACCTCCAGAACCGTAAGCTAAGCAAACCACTTTCCTTTATGAAGTGTCTGGCTGGCGTTTTGTGTGTGAACCCTGGGCTTCCTACATGCTAGGCAAGAGCTATACTGGTCTACGCTCTCCCTCCCCCAGTTTTCCTTTATAGTTGGAGACAGTATTCGCTATGCTGCCCAGGCTGACCTCAAACTTTCAATCCTCTGCTTCAGCAGCCTCCTGGGTGGGTAGAACTGCATGCATGTCTCACCACACACAGGTAAGCATTTTGTCATGCTGCCAGGAACGTAGGACAGGCTTCCTTACTTCTGAAGATGCTTCCTGGCCCTGAGGTAGTGATTCTGCCCTCCAAACTCCCACCAGGGTTCACGCTCTTGCTGCTGGCCCAGGGCAATTGGCAGCTGACCATAGCCCAGGGCCTCCACACCTCAAGCCCCATGGCAGGCCATGCCTTCTGTAGGCCCCAGGGATCTCACTGCGGTGCAGGAGCACTGAGCAGTACAATAGCACTAATTCTTCCTTGACTTTTTAGAAGCCTCTTGTTTTGCTATTTTTAAGATCTCTCTGTCTCTCTGGCTCTGTCTCTGTCTCTGTCTCTGTCTCTGTCTCTGTCTCTGTCTCTGTCTCTGTCTCTCTCTCTCTCTCTCGTTGGAAGTGGGGATTGAAGTCAGGCCCTTGCACTTTCCAGGGAGACACTTATTCCACTGAGCCATCTCCCCAGCTGCTGTTTTGCTATTTTAAAAAAATGATTAAATTCCCCTATAACATTAGTAGTTGGAATTACTCATTTCACATAAAATCGTGGTGGTGTGATGTTTTCAGAGGCCGGTCCATTTCCTCCAAGTTGTGTAATTTGTGTTTGTGAATCTGTGCCGATGATCTGTGGTCTAGAACATCCTGTTTCATTCCTGGTGTTTGTAATGAATGTGTGACTCCCCTCCTCCTTCCTCTGTCAGTCCCGCTAGACGCTTGGTAGTTTTACTTATTCAAAACCAGATCCTGGTTTCCTTGACCCATCTGCGTGCTTCCTATCTCGGATCCTTCCTTCTCAGAGCTCTCTCATGCCGATGCCACCAGAAGCCCTCACCAGGCCCCAGTAACACCGGCCATGCACTTGGCCCTCTGAAAGCAAGAGCTTCGTAAATCTCCTCTGTGAAGTTCCCAGGCTCAGGGATCTCACTGCAGCAGCAGAACACAGATTGAGCCCACCCCAGCCCCCATATCATAGTTGAGCATGGCAGATGTGGCCTCTGTACTTTCTGCACCACCAAGATGCCCTTTCCTGTTCGCTGGGCTCACAAGCAGGCCTCCATTGTGACTTCTCGTGTTTCTAGGTCACTGGCTTTTCTTCTGCCCGGTTCTCATCCCAAGCGTGTGCGTGTGTGTGTGTGTGTGTGTGTGTGTTGGGGGGGTGATCTGTGCACATTCCGTATGGTGTAGTGGCCTCCCTGGATTGGTGAGCTATGTGGGTGCTGCCGGCCTAGGGGTACCCTGTCCTTGGGGAGAGGCCAGAGCCCGATGTGGAGGGTTGGGGTAATTCAGGATGGACTTCAAGTGTGTTCTTGGTGTTAAAAAGGCCACTGGGGCTGGGAGGCAGAGTAGTCACCAAGCATATCATGGAGTGGATGGAGGAGGTTGTAGCACCGGGCTGCACAGCCCTGGGTGTGTGGATCATAGCACCACAGAGTCTGGTGAGGGAACAGTGAGTTTCTTGGGGCTGGGAGCAAAAAGTCACTCATAGGGACTTGGACGACAGCCACACACTTTCACGGTGCTGAGACTGTTTCAGAGCGTCAGGTGCCTGCATGTCAGGCTGGGCTTTCCTCGGCTCTCACACTCCCCCGGGACTCTGTGCGTCCTCATCCTTCCTTTATGAAGTTGCTAGGAAGCCTGGATTAGGGCACCTTCCTGCCCAATGGCCTCACTTTAACCTAATCACCTCTCTGAAGGCACTGCCCCCAGGCCAGGTGTGAGTTCAAGGTGACCCTGGGTACATAGTGAGTTCAAAGCCAGCCTGAACTACATAATGAGATCCTGTCTTCCCTCCCCCCCCCCAAAAAAAAAGTAAATAAAAATAAAGGCACTGTTTCCAAACATGGTCATATTTTGGGATCTCTAGGTTAGGACTTCAGAACATAGGGCTTTGTGGTGAAGGGACAGCTAAGGCAGTAGCTATGGGCATGCAAATCAGGAGCCTGTGGGAGAGCTCGGCTGAGAGGCCTCAGAACCATGGTCAGGGCTCTGAGGCTCCTGGTCCTATCATTTCTGAGAAACACTGCCATGGCTATCAGCACAGAGCCAATATGTCTCCTCTTCCCTCCTATGACCTGGTGTTAATGCGATGCACAAATATCATCTCAGCTCTCAGGAGGCTGAGGCAGGAGAATTGAAACAAGTGTGAAGCCAGCCTGGGCTACATGGTGAGCCCTTATCTCAAAAAAAAAAAAAAAAAAAAAAAGGAAAAGAGATACAAAGAAATCCACTAGAACGTGTTATCATCAAATGACAGACAAAACCATCCCTTGAGGTTGGCTGCTGTGTAGATGGCTTACAGAGTTCATAGATACCCCACAGTGCACACAGCCTCACACCCCTCACACACGGGCACTTACTGACAGGTTCCTGGTGCCAAGTTTATGCTGGTTTCATACAAAGAATTTGGATGCACTTCTCCCTGGCCTGGGGCTGAGATGCTTTTACACAACACCAGACATCTCTGCCCTGATAGTTTGGAGGATTCACTTATAGCCTAGGATCACCTGAATGATGCAAAGCCTGTCACCCTGAAGCATCCTGGTGTCCTCGTGAGACCACCAGACCTGGCCTACTGCAAATCTATATGTGTGCTTCAAGGTTCTGTGTAAAGAAACCAAACACTCATTGTTTCTGGCTGAGTTGCCCCTCGCTGCTCATGGTGATTGGCGATCATAGGATCTGCCAGGGCAGACAAAGCCTGAGTGGCCCAGAATGTCCTCACATGGCGTGGCCCGGGGTGATGGAGCACTGCCTGTGCTGTGTGAATCAAAGTACATGATGTCACTGCTGTCCAGGCTCCAAGGGCCAAACGCACTGCCACCTGGAGCGTGAAGAGAGCCCTGTGAGTTGTGTGGATGTGTTTGATGGTCTCCTTTTCCCAGATGAACACTGAGAAACAGGAGATGGGGCCACGTGATCAGTGTGTGCGGAACTTCTTAAGCAACGCCATTTCCTGGAGGGCTGCTACGCTCCCCACTCCACTGAGCTGTCCAAGTGTCCCTGCTGCTCTGAACCATGGCTGCACTGGAACACCAGGCCTGGGTATTTTCCGAGTGGTTATGATTTGACAATTTTCTGAGATTCTCCTTTTCATCTTAGGGTAGCCTGCCTGGACACAGACCCTGAGGCGAAGCTCAGGCACTTGGGTTTCCCTGCAAGGAGATGGTTAGCAGTGTGGGTGGAGGAAAAGACAACACAGGGGCACGGGGGCAGGAAGGAGGCTGTGCATGTGGCGCTAGCTGTCCACACAGCCCAGGACAGGGCACCAGGCTGCTCAGCATACGGCCCCAGAGGGCCATGGTCCCAGACGTCCTGGGTGCATGGAGCAGAGAGCTCCTCCGGTTTCTGCTGGCCCAGATTGACTCCCAGGCTGTGGCTCCCACAGTGCGTCACATGGCCCGACATGGAAGCCAGAGCTGACCCTCTAAGTCCTGTGTCTCCCCTGGACCAGAAGCTGGGGAAGCCAGAACCTCCCAGTATTTAGTGAGGTGGGGCTAGGGCTGAGCTGCCAAAACCCTGAAGGGGGCATTGGTCTTGCAGGAGGCAGCGGGGTCTGTCTTGTACTTGCGGCCTCCCACAGATGGAAACCTTTGACACTCTGATCAAGACCTTCCTCAGCTCCACCCTTTGGATCCTGATCCAGGGCTCTGGTCCCCCAGGGTGGCTGGGGACCAGTGATGGCTCCCTTGGACCTCTGCTCAGTCACTCAGCCACTCAGCACACATGAGCCTGAGTGTATGCACTGTGTGCCATACAACCTGGTCATGGGGACGGCAAATGACAGCTGGGTTCTGGCTGTGTCCTTGGAATATCCTCAAAAGATACTGCAGAGCAGCTCTTTCTGAGGTGTTTACATGGCATTGGGTGTTACATGGCACCTGGAGACCATACCAGGCTGAGGAACAGAATGTGCTCTGGAAAATGTGCCACCAAACAACTTGTCCTTGGGGAGATCAAGGGGCCCGTGGCACAACTCACAGGCACAGGCACAGGCATGCACAGGTGACCCATGCTGGTTATGCAGCACATGACCTCACACAGGATGGTGCACACTGGCCAAATGTGAAGGCAGTGGGTTCTGTGTGCAGGCTGTGGGCATCGTCCGTGGAGGCAGCTGTGGCTGCAAGAGTGACCTGAAGTCACCACTGTGGTAACTGGGGATGGCTGTGCCCACAGGCTGTCAGGTTAAAGCAGGAAAACATTGGTACTGTTTGCACATCAGGAATGCACATACATATGCCCGGAGTAGGGGAGGCTGAGGAGGGGGCACCGTAGTGTGCCAACTGTGGGCCTGACCTCTCTGCACCTCCCCTCCCCTGTGCCCGGCCCTTGTGGGCCTCTTGACCCTAGACAATGCTCTCTCCATGTCTTCCACAGCAACAGCTCCATGGCCCACTGGGCCAGCTAAGCATCCTCTCTCCCAGCAGGACCTCAATGCCACCCCAGGAAGAAACCCAGTATACCTGAAGGTTCAGGGTTCTAAGGCCAATGCCCCCTTGAGGGAGCCTTAATTACACACTGACTCTCACCTGTGGGACACAGCATAGAGCTACCAGCAGCAGGGAGACTACATATCTGATGGGCCTCACAGCCAACTCTGAACTGCAAAAACAGTCGCTATTGCCGGGCATGGTGATGCATCCCTGTCTTTCAGCACTTGGGGGCCTGAGGCAGGATGATCACCACGGATTCAAGGCCAACATGGGTTACATAGCAAGACCTTGCCTCACCAAAAGAAAAGAAAACAAAAGGCTGTCATAGATGGAAGTCATTAAGCTTAGGCTGCCACATCACACAAATGCAGGGACCAGTGCAGCACCTCAAATGTCTGGCATGGTCATCCAAAGCCTGGTCTGCAGTCAGTGACAATACGATGGCAGCATCACACTTGGATATCCTGGCTGGATATACAAGAGGGCTGTTTGGTGCCCTCTGTCACTACTGATGGACACCAGTCACAGTAGCTCTACCCTCTTATGACTTCTCTGTCACAGGGCAAGGCAGTTGCTACAGGGACTTGCTTGAGAGTGAGGGAAGGGAGGGTTCTTGTGTTTGTAGCACTGAGGATTGAACCCAGGGCCTTCATGACAAGCTACACCCCAGACTGCTTCATTTATTTATTTTGAGGCAGAGTCTCACGGAGTCACTAAGTGTCTCAGGATGGGCTCAGACTTGCCATCCTCCTGCCTCAGCCTCTCACTCCTGGCTGTAGGAGTCACGTTATTAGGACCCTGCCACTTGCAAAAAAGGACCAGAGATGCGAGCTTGAGGCCTGAACCTCTGCTCCTCCTCCAAGCCAGGTCACCCCAACTGCCCTTGACCCATACACAGACATGGTAAATGTTGCTTTGCCTAGATTGTGTGACAGGGATAGAGACTGAGGGGTGGGGTGGGGCAGGGTCTTTACACTCATCACTCATCCAGCTGCCCCAGAGGAAACCATGGAAAGGATTTAGCATCTCTGAGAAGGACCTGTGGGTCAGATCATCCTGTCATGGAGCGATGTGCAGACAGAGGCCACAGTCCTCGGGATTGTTCTGCTGACCCAGGATGAGACCAGAACCCCAGCGCTGTTTGATAGCCAGAGGATGCATTTATTCTAGCCAATAAACGCTGCATCCTGCCAGAATGGGTGAGGGGCCAGCCTCCAGGAAGACAACAGCAGGGCTGGACACCATGTCCCAACCTCAGCTATGGAGCTTCAGGGCTGCATTTCTGCTGTGTTTTATAGACAAGCACTCCTGCACAGAGACACGCAAAGAAACCCTGTGGATGCACATGTCTGTGACACAACAGAAAGTCTTAGGAGAGAAAGAGACTGGTCTGCCTGTCCTAAACAGGATATCATGGACACCACTGTCCTCCGTCTTGCAGCCCCTGACCTCATATGCTCATATGTAGCTACAGGTGTGGCCAGGGTCATGGGTGACCTTGGTGGCATCTGCCTACCCTCCCATGGAGTGGTGAGCTCCTCTGGGCCAGTATGGATCTTTCTCACTTGCTCCTACCCAGAGTTCAGGGCCTGGAGTATGGCTACCTCCATAAATGCTTGCTGATGCATTAAGCAGAGGAGAAAGGCAGATTGCAGGAGGGGTGAGGAGGTAAGCAACCTGAGATTGGCTCCGCATGTGGCAAGACAAAGGAACCAGCATGGTGGGACATGGGCTGGAGGTGTCAGGATCGAGCCATTTCTGGAGTCTTCCTCCGGCTCACTTTTAGTCAGCTGTCCCAGGCTGTGCCCCCATGGCCAGCCTGGGTCCACACAGGACGGTTACCTAAGTGTGCACAGCATGATTGCTTATAACTGCCCTGAACTAGAAGCAGCCTACATGTCTACCAGCAGGGAAGAACGCGCCGAGATTCATCCATACAACAGCCTCACAGAAGGAACACTGCATAGCACTCAGCACCATGGGAAGGAACTGTGTGTTCAGGCCTGTTTGCTCCCTACCATGGGGCCGTGCATAATGAAGCCCTGACCCCAGTGCTCCTGTGCATGGGGGCCCTGGTGTCTGAACAGCACTGCTATGACAGGACTCTGGGGCCAATGGTTACCCAGGATGTGGGCTCTCACCTGGCCCTGGTGGCAAGTAATCCCTGGGGCTGGAAGCACTATTGAGCCACATGCAGTGCCCTGGGTTCAAATCCCATCTGTGTTTTGTGGGATTGACTTCTCCCAAAGTGGTTGCTGGTTCTCTAGGACAGATCTCTGGGTCTCTGTTCCTGTCCTCATTTCCCAGGCATCTTTGGAGAAGCAGTAGGCTGCACCAAGACAGAAACCAGGTGCAGGGGCATGGGCACAGAGAGGAGCAGAAGCAGGGGACACCAGCAAGCAGAGAGGAGATGACAGATGACACCCACACAGGAAGGACAGGACCACAGGTAGCCGAGAGCCTGGCCTTCCATGTCGTGGTCCTTGTGTTTTGAGAGCTCCTGGTTCCTGGGCCCCATGCTATGTGTTCTGGAGGGGCCGCTGCTGCGGAGAACAGTGTCACTCACACCTCAAACTCCAGACACTGGTGCAGAGTTCAAGGTCAGGACTCTAAGTGTTCTTGGCCTGTCACCACCAGGAAGCACTCAGCCAGGTCACTGGGGAGAAGCAGCATCTTTGTCACACAGCCCAGCTTAGCCCATCAGGGCCTGCTCCAGACCTCACTCCCCCGAGCCCTTTCCCTTCTCTGCAGTGGGCTGAGGTTTCCATCCTGTGTCCTCCTGTTAGATTAATCCATAAGTGCTCAGAGACAGCGTCACTGAATGACACCGAAGATATCTTCTTGTCCTGTGTTTGCTGGTGCCGGCGCCCACTGAAGCTTACTCTGTACGCACAGCCGACAACAGCGCCCACTCGCTGCTGCTGCCTGAGAGCATACCGGGCATGGGGCACCATGAGGGCTTCCCGGCTTTATCCTTTTGGTTTCATACATGGTCCTGTTTCCTTGAAATGATCAGGCTCTGCTGGAAAGAGACACATTCTTCTTAGTTCTGTAAAGCACTTGGTGTTTCACTGTTACTGATGAGCTTGACTGTGTGTACATGTGTGTGTGTGTGTGTGTGTGTGTGTGAGTATACACATGTAAGCGCATGTGTGCATGTTCTCTTTCAGCAGGTATCTTTTATCAAACAAAAATTTTTAATTTTATGGTTTCTGAGATGGGGCCTCATTCTGTAGCTCAGGCTTCAAACTCATGGTGCTCCTCCTGCCTCAGCCTCCCAAGGGGTGGGATCACAGGCGTGCACCGCCACGCCTGCCCACACTTCTTTCTCTGAGCTTCTGCATCTGAATGGGTGCAGGGTTTCAAGGAACAGTTTCCTTTCTCAGCTGCTGACTCAGCTCACCTTACCCTGAGCCCCAGAGAGCCAGGCAGGGTCTGTGCCTGCTCAAGCCAGGTCTCAGGTGGACCCGGATGGGGTCATGGTGCCACTGGAGTGGCCACTCCCCTCCGGCCTTGCACGCTTCCAATTGCTTATTCTCAGCAGGGCCTCCTTGGCTCTGTTTTCCAGATGGAAATTGCATATTTCACAGAAGCTGAGCTGGGGACTGTGCCAGGTCTGGCGCTGGAGAGGGCACAAGACACAGGCCCTGCCCTCCAGGCTCCGAGGCATCCTCATGCATCATTCTTAGGAAGAACCAGATGACAGAACCAACAGGCCTGTGTCTCCTATGTACCCCAGGGTGCCCTGCCAGGGACCAGGCCCTGGGGAGCAGTCAGGCCTGGCACAGAGGGTGAGACAGAAGCAGAGGGGTGGCCAGGCTGTATGCACGTGTGCACCTACACAAACAGGTATGTGCACGTGCAATCGCACCCAAACACATCCATCACCTTGTCCCCTGGCCACTCAAGGTATGGATTCCTGGCCTCCTCATGTGGTCTGGGAAACTGAAGGCCATTTCTTGCCAGAGCCAGGAAGCCAAGGTCAGGAGCTGCTCTGGACCATGTTTGTCCTTGGCCCCCTTTCTAAGGGTCTTGGGGAGCTGCCTTTGAGTAACGGGGGGCTGGCAGTGCTTCAGATTTCTGGTTTGGCTGAGAAGAAAAATCTCCAATTCCCATACAGCCTCCCTCACTGCAGTCTCTGTTCCAGACAGGCAGTGTGGACGCCAGGAACCTGTGGGTTACCAGGGGCAGATGGAGATAGCAAAGCAGCTCAGCCCCAGGTCAGAGGACAGAGCTACAGTCGGGGAGAAATAGCTTTGGGTGTGGCCTTATCTAGACACTCAGATGCTGCAGGCAGGAAGGTCTTTCCACTTCTCCGTTCTTCGTTCTCCTATGGGCCTCATTCTCCAGTTAGTTTTTTTCTCTGAAGTGACAAGGGTCTGGGTTCACTCTGTCTTAGCATGGTAACCCCAGCAGAAAGGCTACACCTCGGTCGCAAGGGAGACCCCCCCACACCATATGTGAATCTGCCCTGTGGGCAGCTCATGGACTGAGAAAGTGGGTCAGGGGAGTCCTGAGGAGAAAGGACGATGCCTCATAAAGCTGAGATTCAGGGAGTCCGGCAGAAAGCCACCAGGTGCCTGCTGCTGCAGCCTTGGGCTGGCGTTCCTTTGGAGCCCCCTCCCCACTAACTCGCTAGTCCCATCCCCATGCTCTGCCCCGCTTCTGCTCACTCGCTGGGCCCTGAGCTCACCCTGTGTGGCTGATAGGCTGCATGCTGTCACCGGCCACTTCATAGTCATGCTATTGCCCAACCAGGAGATGACACCTGTGTCCCCCACCCAGCCCCGGCTGAGGACAGCAGTGGGCACAGGCACCTCTGGTGGGCATGAGGTTGTGCTGCACACAGCCACATGGTGCGGCCCTGACCAGAACTCTGTACCTCACCCTGCGGGGCATATTCCCCACCAGGCAGACTCTCGGCTGCCTGGCTGTGGTCCTGGCCATCATGAGACCGTTCCTCAGCCTCCCTCCCTCAAGGTGATGCTGGAGCTACCTCTGAGCTGCTCACTACTCAATACAAATCCCTCACAGGGTCTAGGGGCAGGATAATCTTTTTATGTTTGTTTGTTTGGTTTGGTTTTTGTTTGTTTGAGACAAGGTCTCCCCATGTTGCCTTGAACTTGCGAGCCTCCTGCCTCAGCCTCCAGAGTGCTGGAATTGTTGTAGGCAGCAGAGTTACATAAAAATATTTTTAGACAATCAGGCAGGGCCAGGCCCTCTAAAGAAATAATACAGGAAACAAAATGCCAGCAACTCTGGGAATGACAGAGGCTCCTGCTGTGAACCAGCCCTAAAGGCCAAACAAATGCTAAAAGAGTAACACCAGGGATTAATATTCTAAATAGGTAGTGATCACCTGAAAAGACCTAAGTGAGTCACTAGCCCAACCTCCGAGGGGAAGAGACCCTGTCCCCTATTCATGCCCGCTTACTACGTGACTCGCTTCCCCATTTGGTCCTGGACCTAATCAAATTTACCTAAACAATGGTGCTTGTAATCCCATTGGTTGACCATAGTTTTGTCCCACCCCACATCCGCCTAAGCGAGACCCCTTCTCTACCTTAGTTCCACATGGTTTTGCCCTATAAAAGTCCCTAAAAGAGACAGTTTCCCCAGGGCAACCCGCTCGGATCCCCCTTCTGTCCCTCTCCGACAGAAGCTTTTCTTTCCAATAAAGTTTTATCCTCAACCTCTGTTTGTTCCTAAAAGTCATTCTTCGGTTTTAGAGAACAGGAACTCATGCAGGTCAGGTTGGGAGTTTTACTTCCCTGTATCAGAATGACAGGTATGTGCTACCACACCTGGCTGCAGTTTCATCAAATTGTAAAGTGATTGCATTTCAAAAGAGACCCTAGATAGCTTCAAGTGTGAACCTGTAGTGTTTTTGTATTCTCAAAATATTACCGTGGAAACAGAATATTTGATAAAATCACCTTATGCCTTTGGGAATCTGTGAGGACTTGGGACAGTGGCCTTTTGGGAAATGAGCCTTCTGGGGTCCAGGTCTCTGGAGACTGGTGAAGCAGCATCTGCAGTCCCTACATGGCAGGAAAAGATGGAGAGCCAGTGCTTCATGATTCCCTGGGGATGGCGCCCCTGGGCCTTTCCCTGCTCCCTGTCCCCTGTCACTGGCCCCATCAGCAGGGTGCCCAGACTCCTAGTGGCCCTAACTGGCACTGGCCCACCAGCTCTTTCTCCAGGGCCCTGTTTTTATTTATTTATTTATTTTGTCTTTTTGAGACAGGGTCTCACTGTGCAGTTCAGGCTGGACTTGAGCTCACTTTGTAGCTCAGGCTGGTCTCAAATTCGATGCCTCATAAAGCTGAGATTCAGCATACGCCACCACTCCAGGCTAGGAGACCCAGTCTGGCAGAGGAGTAAGCTAAGATCTGAGAGGCTGCACACCGGCTCTGGATGTACAGCCAGGATGCTGGAGCAGTAAGAACCCTGGAGCACAAGCTCCAGCCTCATGTAGGGTCACAGTGCAGTTTGGACTATTGTCCCCAGGCAGGGTGCATCATATGAGTTAGGAAGCTGGGGTAGGTCTGTCATGGGGCATGACTCTAAGCCAGGCCACTGTACTCTGGGTCAGAGAGGAGGAGCAAGGCCTGCCCCTACCTCCTAACCACTACACAGAATAGTACTGACCTCTTGGGGTCTCTGGGGGCAGGAGGAGGCCTAACAAAGATATCAGAGAAGCCTCAGGCCTTTGCCAAATCTCTGTGGGAGCCGTGGAGCCAAGTGTACCTGGTGGGGACCCCAGCCCTGGGAAGAGGCACGGCCTATTCCCACTCACAGCCTCAAGGAGCACCCACAGAGACCCCAGGACAAGGGGAAAGGGCCCCCAAGGGTGCAGGCCTAGAGGATGAGGTGGGGGGGCTGCAAGTGTAGATGCTGGCACTGACCCGGGGCCACTTGTAGAGGGTGGCACAGAGGGAAGAGGCCATGAGAGCCAGCAACACCCCTACTTACTCATGGGGCTGGACACAGGTAACCTTGGTCCAGCTGCCCCAGCCCTGCTGGATCAGGCTATGAAGAACTTGTAGGGGTGGAGAAATGGAGAGGAGTCAGGGTGGCAGGCGAGGGGCGGCACTCGGGTATAGGATGCCCATGAAGGAGAAAGACCAAATTCAATCATGATGCAAGCAGAAAGGGCCACCTCACACTGAGAACTGAGATGGGGTGCTAGGCCCCCAGGTTCCTGATGTCCAGAGGCCCAGAGCCAGCTCCTCCCTGCCCTGTGGCTCCTGGAGAGCTGCAACCCTCAACTCTGAGACCTGTAGTCCATCCCTACCTGCAGCAACCACACTCTGACAACTTGCTTTATGCAACCCTCATAACACCCCCAGCCAGGGTGGGACCCTGGTATAGGAAACAGGCTCAGCAAGGTCTCTCCTCCCTGCTTCACTTACTGTTGGCCATCTAGGCCCTTCCCAGGCTCTGAGGTTACTACTGGGAGACCCAATCTGAGCTCACTGAACCTGGACGTGCTGAGGAGGAAGCACCAACCGGCTCCCCATTTTCAAGAAACAAGCAGAGGGCAAAAGGAGAAACTGACTCTGAGCCTAAAGAAACCCTGTAGCTTCCCTTGCTTTTGTTTTTAAATTTTATTTATTTATTTCGTGTTTTTGAGACAAGGTCTTACTATGTAGTCGGGGCTGGCCGCCCTCCTGCCTCAGCCTCCCAAGTGCTGGGTGAATCACGGCGTGAGCCACCAGTCTTGGAGAGGCCTTTTGAGTCAACATAAGGGCTTTCATTTCCCTGACTGCCTCAGGCCCCACTCTCGGCTTTCTACAAAGTGAATTAAGAGCTGTGAAAGGTGACTGTTGTGGTCTGATGTTTGTCCCCAGATTCATATATGGAAACCCTGTCTCACCCAGAGAAAAAGGACCCCAAGTTGAGAGGGATCCAGGTGGGGTGGAGCCTCGTGATTGGGATTAGTGTCCCTCAGAGATGCCCAGAGCCCACTTGCCCCACCCCCCTCAGGGGCCAGGCAGCGCTCTCTCACCCCCTCCACCAGCATTACCACACGGCCTGGCCTGGGACTGTGCAGCCTGTGGAATCTGGGCCTTGAGGTCCCTTGACTCCTAAACCACCACCACACAGACAGACAGCAATCAGGCCACAGCATGAAATTCAACTCACCCCAAGAAAACAACTTGGAGGAAAACCGGAAAATCAGGCTCCTTCCCTGGGGCAGCTTCCCTCTCTTCCGCACAGCCCCACTATGGACCCTCTTCTGCCACCCCAGAAATGCCCATTGTGCTGGGATCATGCTGAGCTCACGCCAGGGCAGCCCTGCCCATGGGCTCCCTTGGACCTTTGCGCTTCTACAGCGTATACAAATGGAATCAAGCACAGCACCTTCAAATCATCCCTCCTTTTATAGAGGTTTATTTGGAATTATTTAAACCCCACCAGAAGTTGCAGAGATAGCCCCAAGTGCTCCCCTGCCCTCCAGCCCTCCATACCATCTTGCATAACCCGAAAGCTGGAGTGCCAGGCCCCATTTGGATCTCGCTGGTGTTTACATTCAGCTGTGCTTTGGGATGGTTTTGTTTTTCATGCATAGTTCTGTCAAATATTCTCACACGGATTGTGTAACCAGCGGGTTCCAGCTCTATGCCAGTGGCCACAGAGCAGCTCCCTGGAGTCACCACTCTGTAACTGCACACTGGCCCAGGGCTGGCCCTGTGCCCTGTGTGTGGGTGTGCATGAAACGCAACACTGTCAAGTGTCCGTGTCCACATGCTGTCAGGCTCCTGCGGATAAACACCTGAGGGCAGCGTGCTCACAGGATGAGCCTGTGTTCAGCTCAGAGTGGCTGCTGGTGTGCAGAATGGGTGTGAGTTGGGCCTGATGGCCTTTATCCACCAGCTGCAGAGAGCGAAGACTCACTGTGGCCTAGTCCTGGGTCCACGGCTATTGTTCAAAGCCTGTGCTCAGGGCCTGTGGCAGGTAGAACGCATAGTAGGGACAGGTAGCAGAGCACAAAGCACGCTTGGCAGCAGGCAATGAGTGAAAGACAGCTAGATCCCACATCCTGCACCTTCTCCAGGCCCAGGACGGAGAACCTAGCCTTCAACACAAAGGTGCTTGGGAATACAAAGACAGCCTGTATTTGCTGTCTCCTGTTTTATTTATTTATTTATTTATTTATTTATTCATTTAGTATTTTAAGGAAGGGTCTGCAGAGTGTTTGGGGTCTCACTACTAGATCAGACTCACAGTGATCTGCCTGTTTACAGCCTCCCAAGTGCCAGGATTACAGGCATGCCCCACCATGCCCAGTCTCAATGTTGGTCTCAACATGCCCCAAGGGCGGGGCTGGCCCAGCATGCTGGGGATCGAACCCTGACCCCTGTGCTCTGCCTAAACAGGTGCTTTCATCTGCTGAGCTATCAAGCCAGCTCTCTCCTTAGCATTTTTAATTGTACTGTTTATTTCTTTTCTTTTTTTGTGGAACTGGGGATTGAACTCAGGCCTTTGCGCTTGCCAGGGAAGCGCTTATTCCACTGAGCCATCTCCCCGGCCCCATGCACTGTTTATTTCTTACTAATCACTTGTTTTTGTTTTTCTTTTTGAGGAAAGGTCTCTGTGTAGCCCAGGCTGGACTCAAACTCATGGTGATACTCTTTTCTCAGGTTCCCGAGTCCTGGGTGACAGGCACCTGGCTCTGCTCTTCACTTTTAAGTGTACCAATGTATTCTAGACACAATCTTTTGCCAGATATGCTTGCTGCCAAACTGGCTTGTTTTCCTATGCTTTCAGTAGGGATTTTGCAGAACATTTTTAAATTAGATGTGGTCTGATTTATCCATTTTTTTTTTTATGGGTTGCTATGTCTAGATGTCTCCTTTTCCTTTAATACCTCTTGTAGACAGCTCTGTATTGGCCAACAAGATCTTCCTTGCTTTGCTATCATATGATGAAGCATGATTTCTTCTTTTCTTTCTGTCCAGGCCTAAATATCCACATGCGTATTCCTCCTCCAAAATGCTGTAGTGAATAATCTTTCTCATGTCTGTGGGAAATCTCCCAGAAATGGGCTTGGAGACCAAACAGCTGACACATTTGCAGAATGTGTAGTTTCTTAGCTACTGAGGATGCTGAGGCAGGAGGATCACTGTGGGTTCCAGGCCATCCTAGGCTACGTAGTGAGACCCTGTCTCAAATAACAAACAGAACAATATGTACAGTTACTTTCCCTGCCTTTCCACCAGAGTCTGAGTACACCTGTCCTGCAGGCAGGGCCCCACCAGGTCTCTGACCTCTGCAGACAGAGACGTCCCCTTCGCAAGAAACATGGTTTCCTTGAGAACCCTGAGGTCTCCTGTGAGCCTCTGGTTCTTGGGAGGCTGAGGCAGGAGGATCACAAATTCAAGCCAGCCTGGGCAATTTAGTAACTTAGCAAAATGTTATCTCAAAAAAAAAAAAAAAAAGTAGAAAAGCATTGGAGATATAGCTCAAAGGCCCTAAATTCAATCCCTAGCATTTCCAATCCCCCTCCTCCAAATAACAACAGCAGCAACAAAAAGCCCAGCACATCTCCTAGGCCCAGGAAGGGCAGTTTGGGGTAAATATGCAGATCTGGGCACATGGGGAACCTGGCTAGGAGTGGTCTTCTCACTGTTGCCCTGTCTTTGAGGACCCAGCTGCATGGTCCCTCTGGTCTGTAGACAGCTTCTGATGTTCCTTCTCCACATGCTGGCAGAAGCCACTCTGATGCCCCACCTGCATACCTGTCTCTGTGAAAGAGACCAGGCTGTGTGGGAGTTGGCCAAGGACAGCATGGAGGCTGGAATGGGGGGACAGCTTGGTGGGCAGCTCAGGCCCCAACGTTCTCCAGTGAGGATCAGTGGCTCAAAGTAGGGGAAAGAGTGTTTCTGGATCCTGGATCCCTCCGACCCAGACCCCAAGCTGGGTATGAGGCCTCAGGTCTTGGTGCAAAAGAGTCACTTATGCAGGAGCATTAAATTCCTCCACACCAACACCATGTGGTGCCTTTGTCATCTGTAGGCTCCTTCACCCTCCAAAACTCCTCGCACTTTCCCTAAAGGTGCCTCTGATCCCCAAGAATAGGGCGCTTCTGGCCCCAAGCTCTGCTCCTCTCTGAGCTTTGAATCTCTCATCTTGTATGGCTCCAGGCACATGAGGCTCTTGGCCTCTTCATTGTCCTTCTGCCTACTGGCCCTCTGCCTGCTTCTGGCTAGCGCAGACTAGAGGATGCCTGCCTGCTGTGCCTCTGCAGCCTTGGGATGGTTGCTTTGCAGCCCTGAAGAAAGCTCACAGGTCTGCTGGAGGCCAGCAGAAGTCCTGGGCAGGGACAGGCCCCAGCAATGCAGGCCCTCAGGAGCCCGTGACTGCCCTGGAGGAGGCCCAGGAGGAGGAGGAGGCCCGACAGCCCTTGGACCCCTATACTGGGGAGTTGGATGATCTAAGCCTGGCCACTGTTGTGGGCTGCACTGTGACATCGCAGTCCCACAGCAGCAGGAATAGCCTGACTCAGACAGGGCCGGCAGGAGAGGTCCAGCAACCAAACACGTAGCATTCATCTGACCCTGACCACAAGGGCAGAGACCACCTGGGGCCACGAAGCTACCATGCAGGTTCCATGGAAACCCAGGCCTCCTGGAGGTGACCAGGTAGAAATGTGAGGAAGGCCTTGGCTTGACACTGCTGTTCCTACACTGCCTCAGGTCCTGTGTGACCTGTGGCCATGCTGACTTTTCTAGGCATGGAGCAGGGGCCAGGAATGAAGCCACGTCCTCACCCAACACCCAGAACCCCTGTCCCAAGAGTTCTCCCAGCAGTGGGGCCCACTGCCCTCTTGCTTAAGGAATCAGTGGTAAGAGATGAAAGTACAGTACTTTAATTTAAAAAGTGGGACTGGCTTTAATTTCAAATCCAGATTAGGCTTTTGAGTTCCTCAAAGGCTCAGTTTCTATCTTTGTGCTTGGTCACTTCCCAAATACCACGGCAGATACGTAGGCAGCAGTGGGGGAAAGAAGACACAGGCTTCTCCAGATCCAAGGTTCCTGCTGTCCAAGGCCCACAGAAGCACCTGAGTCAGTGCTGAGTCACTTTAATGTCCACTGGTTGGGTTACAGGGCGCCCTGAGTCTTGAGGTACAACAAAAGTGACAGTGTCATCCCCGTTCCAGAGCCTTAGGAAGTAGGTGGTTTGTCCTGACTGCCATGCCTTTGTTCTACCATGAACATAACTCCATGAGCCCTAGGTCCTGGAAAAGCAAGACAGTTCCGGTGGACACAGTGGGCACAGAGCCACCAGTGGGGTCCAGCTGGACCTGAGCACCAGTCAACAAGCAAGCCCTCGGCTCTTGTCTCAATCCACTGAGCACTGGGCTAGTTGTTACACAGTACTGTGCAGCAAAAAGCTGACTGGTACAACCTTGTTTGGTGGGATGCTGTTCATAGAGTTTCATGAACCCAACCAACTGCACATCTGGCTTCCCCTGTCCCTCCAAGTGCAAAGCTGTCCCCTTCCTGAGGAGCTGTGGGGAGGCAGTACTCACTCCTCACCAAGGAAGCTAAGGAAGCCTAAAGGCTCACAGCCGTGACCGTGAAACCAATATTTGGTGATAAGCACCCAGATGCAGAGGCTATGGAGCATCACAAGGGTGCTGACTGAGCCGGCCCTGCCCACACCAGTGCCCCTCCGTTGTCTCTCCTTTGCGAACCTGGCTCTGCAAACTTCCTGAGGCTTCTAAGCAGCCGCTTGAGCCTCTTTCATCCTGGGGTGGCCATGCCTGCGGTCCTGAGTCCTGGCTAATGCGAGGCAGCAGCCTTCCTTCTTGCCGCCTCAGCTCCCCCAAGTGACATGTGGGGACAGGAGCAAAGGTGCCTGCTTCGGAGCACTGAAGCGAGATGGCACTTGAGATGAGCGCAGCACGGGGCTGACGCAGTTTGTGCTTCCTAAATGCTCGCCGCAGGCTCTCGTGCCCTCCAGCTCCCCAGGAGTGTGGGGCATCTAGGAGCCAAGACCCACCCTGGAGACTGGGTCTGTCCCCATCCTGCAGACCTTGTGACATCGCCCAGAGGCTGCAGGGCTGAAGCCCAACGGAGGGTGCAGAGGAGGTGGTGGCTGTGGTGACTGTGATACTGAGGGGACGCTGTGGAGTTTCGAAGACCCTGTTGGAAGTTGTGACATCACCTTACCCTATCCACATGGCCCTACCTATTTTGCAGATGAGACCCTGAGCAGCAGGGGGACCAGGCGGCTGGTCAGTCACAGACGTGGGCACAGGCTTGGAAACAGGACAAGCTGTAGGGGACACAGCTGGGGTCAACACTGGCTCTCTTCTCCCATGACTGCTGCTTGCTCCCTGCTCCTTGGCCTGGTCTGCACCGGAAACAGCACACAGTCCCAGGGAGGCCACTTCCCCAGGCCACTTATTCTGTCCTTCACCCCCAGCCTGGTGGCATCCACAGCTGCTTCTGGACCTGACTCTACACCCAGGCAGGGCTGGCTACAGCTGTGGCCACTGGGCCAAGGGCTGAGGTCTCTGCCTGCCTCACCACACCCTAGAGCTGGACCAGGACCCAAACCTACAGCTGCCACCCCGAGGCCTCTTTAGCTGTCCCCAAGAGGCATATCTGGCATCCTTCAGGAACATCTGGCCAATAGTAGCTTGCTTGTGCCCTTAATAGAAAACAATTCTGAAAAATTACTGACATTTATGGGGTGTGAGTTGCTGAGAACCAGGCCCTTACCCGCAGGACACTAACAAAGCCCCTCAACTATCCTCAGAGGACCTGGCCCTGTCCTCAAGAAAGACTGAGGCACAAGAAGGCAGGGTGACACAGGGACATCTGTTTTCCTTGCTTGCTTGATGTTCTTTATTTTCTTTTGGGAAAAAAACACACCTAATTCTTCTTTGAGAACCTCCTACCCTCGTGGCAGCTGGGTTAAAGCTGAAGATCAAGTGCCTATTCAGCCTGGATAGGTGGGCATGGAGCCGGCTTGGCCAGTCAGACACCATCCCTAGGGATAATCACTCGTGACTGAAGTGACCCAGAAGTCACAGTTCACAGGACTGTGACAGTGAAGGCTGCTCTATCTGGAGAAACAGACTATGATCTGTGCTTCTGAGGCCCATGTGCCTCTATTCCCCATGCACCTAGACTGGGTCTGCAAAGTTACCAGGTCCCACCCTCGTGGGAGGCTCTGAGAAGTCAGCAGGGCTAGGTCTGTGTGCTGCACAGGTTTTGAGCCCAAAGCTTTGTGGGTTCAAAGCCCAGGGCCTAAGGCCAGAGAGCCAAGTTGTGTCACTGCCTGGGCAGGACTTGAAAGGAAAGGGAAGAGACAAACATTTTGGGGGCTCAGAGTGGTGCCCAAGGCAGACAGGAGCTATACGCCTCAGCCCTGTGAAGACATACTCTTCTGGACATGGATGGCATGGGCCACTCAGAGGCTCTGCCCTGGTCTCCTGGGCACTCTGATCCCCAGCAATCTACTTATGTGCCGCAAGATATGTGTGTCCCTGGGGGCAGTGCTCTTCCTGCTGCCTGGGCCCCTCTTGAGCATCCGAGCCCCTCCCCAAGCTCTGACATCTCTGGCAGAATCCAAGCCATGGGGCCCTTCGAGGTCCACCTGGTGGGTTCCATACCATCATCTCCAGCTCCCAACCTTCTCACCCTGCACTTCTGTCTGTCAGTCACCACCTTGCATCTTGTCTTCCTGGGCTGTTGTTTTATTAATAATTAATTAATTAATTAATTAATTTTTTCAAGACAGAGTCTTGCTGTGTAGTTCAGGCTGGCTTTGAACTCATGGTGATTGTCTAGCCTCAGCCTCCTGAGTGCTGGGTGACAGATCCGCATCACCAAGCTGGGCAAAGTCACTAAAAGTCTTAAAAAACTTCAATCCCACTGTTGCTGGGCATTCAGGGTAGTGCACACACCATGGCTCAGCCTGGCACCATCGCTGCCCCTGGCTCACTACCAGGGTGGCTTGGTCAGGCCAGCGGCAGGTCAGAGGCCCAGGCCGCACAGCACACAAGAGGAGCCACGCAGAAGCCAGGCGGTCGTGCACACCCAGCTCCGTGGCAGCGTCAGCCCTCTCTTCACAGCAGCGCCTGATGCTCCCGACCTCACCACCATCCAGGCAGGCAAGGGGCAGCCACGCCCACTCCATCTGCCAGGCAGGGCCTCCTCACCACCTTCGCCCCGGTGCCAGCTGGTGTGGGCTCTGCAATGCAAACGCATTTAAATGTCAGCCACAGCAACACGGCACTAGGAAGGCAAACAGGTGACAGAAATAGATGTGACAATCACAGTACCCTGGAGTATTGTGGGCATCACAGTCCCTCTTAACCCTTTGCAGGCAGGGTGCTAAGGGGGAGCTGGCAGAACCAGGCACAGTAGAGATCTGGGAAAATTTGCATGCACACACAGTGCTGTGTGTCATTTTAGAGGGGCAATGCCCCCACACCCCCAAATGACCTGTGCTCCTTCTTCTAGACAGTCTGCATTTTCAGGGAAGATTTTGTTTTCAAAAAACAGGGCAGGGGAAATAGTTCAGTGGTCTAAGCACCTCCCTAGCAACTGCAGGGATCTGGGTTTGAGCCCCATTACCACATGCCATGCTGGCCAACTAAACCAGGCATGGTGGTGCACACCTGTAATCTCAGTATGGGGGTGGGGCTGAGATAGGATCATTATGAGTCTGAACTGCAGAGAGACCCTGTACAAAAATACATAAATAATAGCAATATGAAGCTGGGCATGGTGGTAC
>PVKA01014971.1:31551-51244 GCA_004027165.1 Ctenomys sociabilis
AGAAGCAAAGGAGGGGGGAGGAAGAGGAAGAAGAGGATGAGAAGGAGGGGGAGAAGGAAGAAGAGAAAGAGGAGGAGGAGAAGGAGGAAGAAGAGAAGGAGGAGAAGGGGGAGGAGGAGAAGGAAGAAGAGAAGGAGGGGAAGAAGGAGAAGGAGGATGTGCTAAGGAGTCATAGTCCCTTCTGAAGATTGCACTCACAGGCCCCGGCATGGCTCCAGGGCGCATCTCCATCTTTCTCTGGAGCTGTGTCTCAGCAGAGATGGGCCAGACGGCCATCCCTGTGAAGTGGCAGGGCCAGAGAGAGGCCTGTGGGCAGGAAGGATGCAGGAGCTACTGACCTGGGGGGTGGAAATTGTCAGGCAGTGGCTAGCGGGTGGAGTAGCATGGGTTGGGCTGGCATTGCTCTGCAGCATTTGCATGCCACGCAGTGTCCCTGTGTGGTGCCGCGTGGGGCGTTTCCACTGTCACCTGTCCCTGGGGCTCAGGGAATACATGTAGTGTCACTGGCACAGTCACGACTTCTACTCATCCTCCTGAGCTCAGAGGGTGTTGCTGACCGATGCTCTTGCTTGCTGAGCTACAGGCTCTTCTGTGAGCTCAGGGTTCCCAAAGCTGCTCTCAAGAGACAGAATCTGGCACTGGAGATGGAGCACTCTATGATCTCTGCACAGTGCCACCTCTGGCACATGCTGGAATCTGTATCAGTACCAGTCATGGCTCAGGCTTGGTCCAGTGCAGGAAACTTAGCCTCATCCCCAGCTCCTGCTTACTCACTTCTAGCCACGGGGAGATCACCACCTCTC
The DNA here is from genome assembly GCA_004027165.1 of Ctenomys sociabilis. Taxonomy (NCBI): domain Eukaryota; kingdom Metazoa; phylum Chordata; class Mammalia; order Rodentia; family Ctenomyidae; genus Ctenomys; species Ctenomys sociabilis. The sequence continues at coordinate 32,355 of PVKA01014971.1, forward strand.
CAGACTGCTTTTCACACTGGTGACAGGAAGTCATCAACTCAACTGTAGCTCATATGCAGCTCTGAGGCAAAGCCCCCTCACTTCCTGAATTAGCTGTCATCACAGAGCTAGGTGATTTATTTTTAGGTGATAATTTGAACCCTCTGACGAACATAGGCTTCTCTCAGCTTGCGTGTGCTTGGGCCTGGACTGGCTAAGCAGCCTTAGTATCTGATGGGCATTTGGGGGGCAGGGAGCCTTGTGTGTCAGAAGCGTAGCCCGGGAGGTTGGGGAGGTCAGGGAGAAGGAGTGCGGGGGAGGGTGTGAGGATAGGGGTGCATTTTAAACCTCCAGGCAATGTCACGCCTTATGTAAGTGGAACAGCTTCCCAGGGATTGGGGCCACAGTCAGCTGACTAAGGCTGATTATCGCAGGGGCCATGTGGGGCAAGAGGTTACATAACCAGCCATACACTGGGTTTAATCCACGTTTCCCAGTTGAGGAGCAGAGAGATTCTGCAGATCATCCCGGTCCTTTGAAGGAAGTGCTGGACACACGCGGGCTTTGAGTGGTGCCGACTGTAATCCCCAGGACCTCCGGGCAAGTGCATTTGTGAAGAGGCTCTACTGGTGGGGGCAGGGTGGACTAGAACTCACATTCGGTGAGGCCAGCAGCTGGAGGGAAACCTGAACAGTCCCATCACCCGCAGGGCATGGTGTGTGTGCTTGTGCGTAGCCAAGTACAGCCATGTCCAAACGTGCTACTTTTCTGCTCCAGCTTACAGCTTTGTTGTTCTAAACATCTGGTGCAGAAGGGTGGGAAATAGACTTCAGGTTATGCACTGCACAAGACCACATAGCTGGGCACCTCTCTCATCTAGAATAGCCTTGGTTTGTACAGGTAGAAAGATAACTGTTTTGCAGACGGCTGCAAAGTGTTCTCTTGTGAACCCATTGTTCTAGCACATTTTTTGGAGGCTGCAAGCAAAGTGTCTTGGACAATGGAAGTGTGCTAGCATTCTATGGCTGTGACAAAATACTCGAGGTGCTGGTTCACAGTTTGAGAAACTCAAGTCTGCTGTCAAGTGTCCCTGTGGATTTTGGGCCTATGGGAGCATATCACAGCAGGAGCCTGCAATGCAGGAAGCCTGGTCACCTCATCCTCATGGCAAGGAGGCAAAGATAGTCAGGAAAGATTGGGATCTCAACATCCCCTGAATAGCACCATCCCAGTAGCCAGGCTCCCCCCTCAGATCCTACTTCTTATAGCAATAGGTTTGTGACCGAGCTTCCACATGAGGCCTTTGGAGGGATTAAGTATCTAAACTCACTGGGTTTGGCTGTGCCTATAATCTCAGCACTATGGCATTGTCATTTGCAGTCCTCATGTCCTACTCTCAGGCTGGGTTTCATCACTACCTGTGGCTTTCCTTAGATGTTCCACGTGCCTGGCTTCTCCAACTTTCTGGGGTTTCCGCAGTGTTTCCAGTTTCATACTCACAGTTTCACCACTCTTTCTTGGGCCATAATGCCTACTCCCTGGGCCTTCTACTGAAATCTGGGTGAAAGTTTTTCTCAGCTGACAGCTTTTGTGCTCTACATCCATAAAACCAGCACAACATGGATGTTGCCGGGCTCTGCAGCCAACTCGAGCAGTAGCCAGGCCCCAGCGCATCTTGGCTGCAGAGACCTCCTAAGTCTTAGATACTTAAACTCTGGGAAACATTTCCCTCTTGAGCTCAAAAAGAGTACAGCACCTTGGGGTTCTCTTCTCAAATCAAAGTCTTTCACTTTTGTACCCTTGGGCTCTCGAAGCAACTTTCACTTTTGCATTCTTGAGCCTGGCAAAGCAAGTTCTTGCTGATTCCTGGAATGCCCTCAAAACATCTTTCCTCATATCCTGAATTAAAGTATGTGGCTTCTTTTAATTGGATTGATCTATTTCTGGCTGGAGTTTTGCACAGTGTCTCACTATTCAGTTCAGGCTAGCCTTGAATTTCCAACAGTCCTTCTGCTTCTGCCTCCCAAGGGCTGAGATTACAGACACATGCCACGATGGGTGGCTTACTACTTCTTTTAGCATCTGTGACCTCCTTAATAAAAAGCTTACAAACCCCAGCTTTATAGAAGCTTTCTATTTAGCCATTAGCAAAAATTTTCAAATTATTCAGCTCTGTTCTTTGTCTCTGTTTCTCATGGTAGATATGGCTGGAAGTCACCAGTAGCTTCCATGCCACAGCCTCAACACTAGGCTGCCTTGAAATCTCCTCCACAAGACTAATTAGTTCGCTGCCCTTAATCTCAATGGAGTATTCTGGGAAGTCTCAGGACATGAGCAAAGTGTAGACAAATCTTCTGCTAGTGCATAACCCAGATGGTCTTGAATCCAATTGCCAATGGATTCTTTGTTCCCAACTGAAATCTCCTGAGCCCAATCTCACCCTCTGCATCTTTTAAATCAGAATTTTGGTCCTTTGAACTCTGACTAGACTCTCCCTTCAAGCACAGCTTATCAAATTCTAGAGTTTCTCTACCAGCATCCTCCAAAACTTGCCAAACTCCTTCCACGAACTAACTCCAAAGGCTTCTTAACTGCATAGTCAGGTGTGTTTATAATAACAACCCCACTCACAATACAAAAATCTGTGCTAGTTAGGGTTCACTAGAGGAACAGATTTTGCATAAATCATATGCAAAGGATTTATAGATAGGTTTACAAGATGAGAGCATTAAGAGTCCCAGTAGTTATTTGTCAGATCAGAAACAGAGAATTCAAGATGGCAGTTAGTGCACGGAGAGCCAAGGATCCACGCACCTGAAGGCGGAAGGCCCTGAAGGTCACTGCAAAAGCACCAGCATAAGTCTATGTTGGAAAGCCAAGGAATCCTCACTGGAAGGTTGAAGGGTCTGGCAACCAACATCCAAAGATGATGGCAAAGACAGGAGCTCCTCCAAGAAAAGGAAACTTCCGTCTTTCTGCCTTTTTATTCCACCATGACACCCACAGCTCTCTCCATCTCTCAGCAAGGCTGCCTCCTACAGCTGCTCACACTGTGCACTGCACAGCTGGCAGGGCCCCCGCTGCATGGACTCTGATGTGAAGGGGAGATGTGTAACCTGGTGGCCCTTCTCACATGGAGCAGACACATACTGTGGCTGATGGAAAGGCACCCAGAGACAGCCAGCAGTTTACCCACTAGTCAAAGAGAGTATCAGTGGCTGGAATAAAAGTCTTTTATCTATCTTCTCTTATACATTTCAAAAAATTTCATCTTTCTAAAATTTTTTTGTGTTTTAAAAACAAATAGTTTTTAATTTCTAATCCGTCTATTATCTACCTACTTGTTTCTGAAAAGATTCCAGGTTTACATCACAAAATCTTGGGGGCTGGGGAGACGGCTCAATAGAATAAGTGCTTCCCTGGCAAGTGCAAGAGCCTGAGTTCAAAAACAAAACTCAAGAATACAGAGGATATAAAGAGAAAATCTCTTAACAGGGTGTGGTGCACACCTGTAATCCCAGCCCTCTGGAAGGCTGAGGCAGAAGAGTGCAAGTTCAAACTCAGCCCAGGCTACTTAGCGAGACCTTGTCTCAAAAAATTAAACAAGGCTGGGAGGTAACTCAGTGCAGAGAACCTGGGCTCAATTCTCCAGTACCAAGAAAAGAAAAGCCCTTCCTCCTGCCTCACCCCCAGGGAGCACAGCTCTGCTTGGGGGCCTCCACACAGTCTATGTGGATGTCACTCACTGGGAACGCAGGCTGCTGCCCACGCTGTGGCTGACTGTGCATCCGGCAGCTCCTCAGAACGTCTTGGCTTGCCTGCCTCCTTGCAGCTCTGAGAAGAACCCATGCTGGGGGCATTCGAGACCCACACCCCCACACTGGCACTGCCATCTCTGAGCACAGTGCTGGGGACAACGCAGCATTTTGCATGCCGGGAAAGACATCTGTAGGATAGGGATTTTGTTTTCTCTAAGTGTTTCGTTGTAAGATCATGGCAGAGGCAGGGGAGGGGGGCTGTCTATGTGGCTTGTGTCCACTGCTCGGTTTCCAGGAGGGCACTCATATGTTCCTGAGGAACAGGTGCAAAGCCTGCATCTGAGGGACTTCTGTCCTGCACAGCACTCCGCATACCCTCCCTGCAACCCTTGCAGTGAATTCAGTGCTGTGTAAATGACTGCCCTGGCTGTCAGGAAGGAGAGAGAGAGAGCTTGAAGACAGATGCAGTTCTTTTTTTTTTTTTTTTTTTTTTTTTCTTGAAACAGGGGCTTGCCCTGTAGTTCAGGCTGGTCTTGAATTTACTGTGTAGCCCAGAGTGGCCTTGAACTTGCAGTGATCTTCCTGCCTCAGCCTCCTAAAGGGTAGGATTACAAGTGTGCACCATTATGATTGCCTCAGGGATGGATGCTACTCTTAAAGGATGTTTCTGATCTATGATTGATTTAAGGTGTGCATATGGACCTTGCTGGTCCTCGGGGCTGCCGTAAGTCACATTGTCTGTGGGGCTTCTTCTGTGACTGACGACAACCTTGGCCTCTGCCCACCTCCAGGTTCCAGCCTACATGAGGACAGAGTGGGGCCTGCCCACAGGCAGGGTCTGCTTCTCTCTCCAGGCCCTGAGCCTCGCTCTAACCTTGAAGTGGGTGGTGCTGCGTGTGGTGTGAGCTCAGCTCCTAGGGCTTCCCTGCCTCTGCCAGGGGCCCCTTGGTCTCACTCCCTGGGGGCACTTGCCTGGCTGTGCTGTGAAGAGCAGGGGCCCAGCCAGGACCGGCATGTGGGCCCGTGCACCTGTAGGAGCCCAGCCTCCTTGCCACGTCAGACCTGAGTCTGAGAGAGGAGCAGCTGGCTTAAGCCCTGAGACTTGGTGATGTGAGCAGCTTTGCCATGGTCCCTGGAAATGCCGTCTGCACGGGTGTCCACCTGGCCTCCTCCTTTCCTAGTACCACAGTTTCATATGTGTGGCAGAGCCAGGACTTACTTCCCAGTGCCATCTTGGTGGACTCTTGGGTGATTCATTTGTGTTTTTGTTCCTTTGTGTCCTCCCCTGCAAAATGAAGCTGATGACCTCTGCTTTTGTGATTACTTTGCTAGAGTCATTAAATAGAATGGGAGACACTTAAAAAACAGCTGGCAGCTGAGCATAGTTGCACACACTTGCAATCCCCGGGAGGCTGAGGCGGGAGGATTGCAATTTTGAACCCATCAAGGGCAATTCAGCATCTTAGTGAGACTGTCTCAAAATAAATAAATTTTTTAAGTGGGATGACCAGGGGCTGGGCATGGTGGCACATGCTTATAATCCCAGCATTCAGAAGGCTGAGGCAGGAGGATCTCTATGAGTTCCAGGACAGCTGGGGCTACATAACTGAGTTCAAGGCCAGCCTATACTACATAGTGAGACTGCCTCAAAAAAAAAAAAAAAAAAAAAAAAAAACCTATTGAAATGGACTTTGTATGTAAAACATGGGCCAGGGATGTCACTCAGTGAGAAGGTCCTCATGGAGAAGGTCTTCCAGCTCCTATTCAGGGGAGAGAAAGAAAGAGACAGACAGAAATAAAAGTGGCTAGCATGAGCGGCACGAGGTGTGTCTTTTCTCCTTCGTAAGGAAAGCCTTTAATTCAGGGAAATGTGGTAGAAAGGTGTGTCTCAAGCTCATTTCCCTGGAGCTTGGGTTGAGCAGGAACCTGGAACTGGGCCTGAGCAGAGCTCTGTTGGTGAAAAGTGTGACCCCTGCTTCTCATGCATGGGGTGGATAGGAAGGGCTATTCCTGGGCTTGAGTGCCACTCCAACCCCTCATGGGACAGTGTCGCTCCAAGGCCCTGGGGACAAAACCACTGAGCAGACCAGTGGAGGGCCAGGTCACTGAGTGACAGGACCAGTTGCATTCATTGCTGGACCTCAGGCCTGCTTCAGGCCATCAGGGAGTCTGCTGGTGACAACCCAGGTCACTTGAGTCCCCTCCTACCCCATGATTGGCTCCCCTGTCCATGCAGTGGCAATAGGGCTTCTCTGAGCACAGGGAGCTTCTAGCTGGAGACTCCTGGGGACAGAGGAACCCCAAGATTGACTGTTTCCTGGACCGGCAACCAGGGTTTCTTCTCAGGCCTGGTCCACTTCCTATTTCTGCCCACCTCAGGGACGGCTCTGCAGGCCAGAGTCCCTACCTTGCTATGGGAGGTCTTTGTGAGACCCCCGTTCCCCCCCGGCCACCACCACCACCACAGGCAGGTACCAGGTTCAGTGAATTTCCAAAACTCTACAAGTGAAGCAAAATTACCCTCCCACCACCGAAAGTTTTAAAAAGCAGAGCAGAATAGAAAACCCACATGTGCCCTTTTGAGAAAAGAGAGACTGAGACAAATCAAAAGGCTGCCCTGCCTGCTGGGAACAAAAAGGTTAAGACACTTAACAATAGGACTCCAGTTAAACACATCTGGTCTGGGCTCCTCAAACACATCTAGTCCTAGGTAGGTCAAAGACATCTACCCACTAGATCAAAGGCATCCATCCAGGGATCATCAGAAGGCCTCGGCAAAGCTCCTGCGGTGAGGCCCTCTCCTTCTCCAAGTAGCCCCACCTATCTCCTCTAGAGGTGAGCACTGACCCCAGCCATTTTCTTTTCTTATGGTCTCTGTAGCCAGAGGAAGTGCTCCTTTCTAAATTGCAACTGCAGACCTAATTTTAAACACCTATGTGTTCTGTAAGGTGAGGAATATCCCAAGGAAAGCTGTTCGTTGGGTGACCATATTGCTGCTTACATACATCCTTAACACCTCTTAAACTCCCCAATCCTTTGCCTCCCTGCGGTATTCCCTTCTTGGAAACTCACCACTGCCCTCCTTTGGCAGTGTACCCTGATCTAAATCCACCCAGCTCTTCTACCTCCCTGTCTAGTGCCTAATTTGTTGTACCCCTAGTGGGCCTGCCTGAGACCCACTGAGCAGGGGTCGTCACCCTGGGGAGGGCAAGCCAACATTTTGTGTCTACTATTTTGACTTCTTCATCCTCAGCCCAAGGACATGGAGATCCCCAAAGAGCAAGAACTGTGTACCTGCCCTGCCTTGGCTGTGGGCTCTCTGAGGTGTTTCTGCCATCACTGCTGGGCCCTCAGTGCCCAACTTAGGAGGCTTCCAGACTTCGGCTGAGAAGGAGTGGTAGGGCCACTGCCAGCGCACGCCTGCACGGATAGCATGTGCCCTGCCCCCACGGCAAGGGCACTGGTTCCTCCACAGCAGGCACTGTGCAGGCCTTCAACCAAGTACAAGGGGACCCCACGCTATCTACAGGTCACCACGCCATGCAAGGCCATGCCACAGCGAACTGCAGAGCCAGCCCCATGAAGCCCAGGTCCAGCACTCTCAGCCTTCGTTCTCACCATGACATCAAGGCAAGTGACAGCCACATGCTGCTCTAACAGCCCAGCCAGCAGAGGAAGGACCTGAGCCCATGCCCAGAGACGCATGGCTGCTCCTCACAGGTCTCCAGGTGTGGATGGCAGGCACAGGACAGGCTTAGTCCCCCCCTGCTCCCGCTGTTCTCACAGCCTATTTCTATGTGCCAGGACTTCGGGTGCAGCGTTTGGGACGGCAACTGCGCTCACAGGAACAAGAGGCAGAGTGTGCAGCAGGAATGCCAGGCAGCACTGAGTGTGGGGGCGGGGCCTCCCACCACCACGCACCTCTGCTGGGTGGCATCACCCTGCCAGTTGGCAAGGCAGGGGATGCGTTGGTGGCGCCCCTGTGTTTACTGGGGCTGATACAGCTCTGGCACCGCCTGCAGTGGAAAATTACTACTGTCTTTGCGTCATCTTTGGTACCCCTGGGCCTGGGACAAGGCTTAGGCTGAGGGCAAGGCTATGATCTTGGGCTTGTGTCGTGGTTTGTGTCTAGTTGTCGCCCCCAAACCTCATGCAGCCAACGGGCTGCTTCTGGAGTTTGTGATTGATTCATTATCCCATGCTGGGATTATGGGTGTGAGTGTCCTGGGGCAGACACTCTGCATACAAACGCGAGGGCGGGCAGAGAGGCTAGCCAGCTGCCGGAGCTGCCACCACCTCCTTGAAAGGTTGCTCTCTGCCATGTTCTACTCTGCCTTGGAGCCAGCCGAGTATGGACTGAAACCTCCACTGACTGTGAGCTAAATAAACCCTTCCTCCCTTCATTTTGGGTGTTGGGTATTTGTCCCAGCAAGGAGAGATCAGTAAGTGAGATAGTTAGTTGCTTCAGGACTCCAAGGCCAAGGTGGTGTCCTGCAGCATTGACAACCAGTGCTGAAGTTGCCATCATCTGCCCTAGAAGTTCCCTGGATACTGAGCGCCCTCTCCCTGTGACAGAAAAGCATGGCTTGGGGGCCCTAGAATAGGGGTCCCTGTGGCCCCTGTCATGCTCACTCAGCACCTGCTTAGCACCGGGAGTGCTCTAGCTGTGACACTTGGGGATTATGGCCTTGTGATCTTGTGCCTTAGTCTGTTCTATACACAAGATGTGCGAGGCTGGCTAACATGACAGAGAGAAGCTTATTGAGCTCTTATTTTGTGGGTCTGAATCAGAGGTCAAAGATCAAAAAGCCTCATGGTTCAGCCTCTTAGGAGGGCCTGGTGGCAGATGGGGAAACTGAGGCAGAATGCAAGAAAATATTACACCTGGAAATGGAGGAAGAACTATTCAGGGGGTTCTATGAGCACAACCTGGGGCCTGGGAGATGGCTCGGTAGAATAAAGTGCTTTCCTGGCAAGTGCAAGGGTCTGAGTTCAACCCCCAGTTCCACCAAAAAAGAAAAAAAAGAAAGAAAAGAAAATTCATATGAGTACAACCTTAGTTCCTTTTAAGGCAGTACCCAGGGACCTAGGGGGTCCTACCTGGCCTCCCCTCAGAGCCCCATCCTACCCTATCATATTGAGAGCTGAACGCTTAGCACAGGAGCCCTAGGGAAAGACTCAAATCCTATCCAAACCATAGCTTGTCACTCTCTGTGAACCTCTGTGTCATTCACTCTCCCATTGCTTGGATGAAATACCCAGCACTGTAGGTTAAAGCAAGAAGGGTCTATTTGGCTTACGGTTTCAGAGAATTTGGTACATGGGCTCCAAGGCAGAAAAAGCATAGCGGCATAGTGGAGGTGCCTGGTGAAGGACAGTGAGATCCAGAAGTGGGGGTGGAGTCAGAGATGAGAACACAGCCTCTCAGGTCAAACCCCAGTGACCATGTTGAAGCAAACCCCACCTCCCAACTGCACACTCAGCCGTAACCTTAATCCACGGATGAATATAGTGCCCAATAGTCCAGTCACCTCCACAAACCCCACCTCTGAGCACAGAAAACTGAGGGACATTTTTTTATATAAGCCATAATAGGTGGTAAATTTAAATCATACCCAAGCTGTAGCTGTCACCCTGCCTGAGCTTCCATTATCTGGACCACACAGATGGAGGTGAGGGTCTGTCCTGCTACCAAACCTCCCTGTGGAGGACAGGGGGGCCTAGGGGTTTGTGAAAATGACATCACTGGAATTGTGCAAGGCCTAGGAGATTGTTACTGCTTTCGTGTTGAAGAATGGATAGAATTTGAAACTAAGTCCAAGAGATGGAGTGAGGGAAGGGGGCATGGAAAGAACTGAGGTGTGCTATGTCCATGTGCCCGCTCCCCACAGTGAATGTGAGCATTGTGTGCTGCAGCCGTGGAACACGTGCGCACATGCACGCAACATGCACAGGAGAAAAGAGGAGGAGGAGGAGTGGACGTGAAGCGGCTGCTGACCATCTGTCAGAAGACTGAGCTCAGGGGTGGGCTGCAGGAGAAAAGGGCAGCGGGGACGCTGAGCTTTCATCAGAGCTGCTGAAGGATGAGCTGGCTAGAGACAGGGGTGGCAGGAAGGCACTTGGAGGTACATGTGCATGAAGGGACCCTCCCACAACCGCAGGGAGTACCTAGTGGGGTCACTAGGGAACAGGGAGTGGGGACGCTAGGTATGCAGCAGCACAACAGGGACAGCCTGGGCAGGGGCACGGACAGGAAGAGCAGCAGGGAGCCCATGCCAGAGTGACCTTCAGTGGTCAGGGTAACCATTGGGGCTGGGGGACTCTTGGTGGCAGCACAGCCCTGAGCAGAGCCCAATACTGCACGGGTGGGGTTGAAGAGGCTCCCCAGATGTAACCTTTCCTTTAAATTTTTTTTTATAAAAAAAGTGATGATTGATATCTTTCCAAAGGATTAAGTGACTAAAAAACCAGCTTTTACTTGATGCAGAAGTTACTTTACTTGATATCTTCCATGCATCTCTTTCCAAAAATAACAAAGAGGAAAAGAAACCCAGGCGACACAGGGTGTGTTGATGGTAAGTGGGAAAGTTTCCAGAAATAACCGTTGTCCAAGGTTTGAACAAGCAGAAGGGCACTCAGCCCCTCCATGGCCTCCAGGTCCTAATCAGAGCAGAGCAAGGCCGCAGAAATGCCTGTGCTACCCAGGCAGCCACACGGTGGATTCCGGCGGTCCTGCCCTGGCAGTGGCTGCCAGGCAGCGGAACAAGGCAGCACTGCCCTTGTCCAAGGTGACGTGCGGCCAGTGCTCGATGCTCCCAGGTTCTCAGGATGCTCACACCCCCACCTCACTAGATAGCACCCCTTCCCTGTGCCCTCAAATCTTTCACCTCCCTGGCCAAGGCCACCACGGTCTGGTGGACACTTGCTGTTCAGGTGCAATGGTCACAGTGCCTCTTTCTGGTTTGGTGACAAACCCCACCATCAGTTTCCCTGGGTCCAGTATCCGAGCCCCTGCAGGAAGCTGCCTCTGGCTTCAGAGGCGAGGGCTCATTGATCCAGAGCACAGTGCACAGCTCCAGCCCCGCGTCCAAGCCCCCTGCATCTTCCAGCACCCTCCTCAGCATCTCTCCCTTATTAAACAGATTACTACTGGGGATACACAGGGCAGTAAAGTCACAACTCAGGGATCTAGGTGTGTGGCTTTGATTAAAATCAGGATGTTCAAGGGCTTAACCAGGTTATGGTAGGACTTGGGGGTCATAGAGGGGGACTCCGGACAGGTAGCCGGTCACATACGGGAAGGTAACCCCATCACTGGAGGGTTATATCCATCAGCCGAAGGACGCCAGGAGTGGCCAGCAACCAAATAAGATGGAGATTTATGTAGTGAACCATCTGGGGCTATCTGCTTCCCCAGGTGTGTCACTGCCTACCTGCTACCCAAGTGGAAGTCTGAGTGTGAGCCACGCACAGATTTCCAGGTACAAGGCTCTAAGGGGCGACTGTTGTCACGCAGACTAGGAGCCTGGGTTTCAGAAATGAAGAACCCAAGTGCCAGCTGCCCTCCTGCCCCCGACTCCCACATAGCAGAGTTAGTGCCAGGCAGGGAGGAGCAGCCTGCCCCAGCCTCGGCCAGTGCCCTCCCTGGATCCATGTGATTTACAACACTCAGCAGCTGATCTGGGCCTAGATGTAGACTCACTATATCTTCCACCAGCACTTTCCAAAGAGTTAAGAACCAAACTCAATTATCCTCTTTAAAAAAAATAATATCTTTTAACAAGACGTTGGAAACCTGAACCTTTAAACCCAGCCAGATGAACAAAAACAATCCTTTTGAATGATGGACTCAGTGTCATATTTTAGAAAGTCTATTTTCCTTCCTTCTGACCTAAAGATGCTTAGAAAACAAACCACATCGACTTTGTACAGTTGTTTCATAGATGAACAAAGGAGTTTTGACAAATCAACTTTGCCAAGTGGTGCACCTTGAAAACTGAGACTCGGCAGGGACGCTATTCAGGCAGAACTTGGCTGTCACTTGCAGGCCCAGGTTACAGGCAGAGAGGGGCCAGGGGAGGTCAGCCCTTTGCAGGCCCCATGCTGAAAGGTAGGGGGCGGTGTCTGGGGGGCCTTCAAAGGGGCAGTGGTTTGTTAACCACAGGAAGGGCCAGATGAGACTCAGACCCAAGATCTGAGGCCCTACCCCAAGCTAAGAGACACATGGAGACAGCTGTACCAGCTCTGTGGAGAATGCAAGTCCGCCCCTTGGGGACAGGGACTCAGGCAGAGGAGGGCTGACCTTGGACATCACAGTCTCAGTGCCACCTGGACCTGAAGTGCCCAAGCCAAGTGTCCAGCTGGAAGTTCAGGGCTCTGAGGGAGGAGTGGGTACCCTGCTCACTGAATGTGCTCCAGCTAAGGTGCCAACCTCATTAGCGGCTCAGGGAGCCCTGGCACAGCTCCCGGTGGAGGCGTTTGGGAAGGGCCCAGGGATGCGTTAACATTGCTCATTACCAGGGGATAAAGGCGCCTCCCGCGGCTCCCAGCAGGTCGGGAGCAGGAAGTGGGGTGGTTTGGACAGCAGGAATCTGGCTCCATGGAGGCCGTGAAGCAGCATTGTTCAGGGCTTAACTAAGGCCTGCGGTTGGCAGCTCCTAGGCTCAGCTGGAGCCAAGGCCTTCACCAGACTCTGATAAACAACACAGCCGGGCCAGATAAGCCCCGTGACCTCCCTCCAGAGGCCACTCCCCAGCTCAAGTGCTGGCCTCGGCTCCCCACCATTGCCCCCTGGGCACAGGCTCCAGGCTGACCTCCCTCTGGCCAGTCGCTGCCCGGTTTGTCTCCCACATGCACTGACCTCCGCTTATAGCCAGGTCTGACCCAACGTCTTGAGCATTCTTTTTTTTTCCTGGTTTATAACCCACATTTTATTTATTTTTAATTTTATGTTATGGGTCTGTGTCTGCAGTACGCAGCGATCGCACTCTCTGGGGGGTCCTGTGTGCAGCATTGCATCTCCATTCCTTTAGCATCTCCTTCCCCTCTCTCCCTCCTCCCCTGTCTCTTGGTCTTGCTCCCATGGGAGAAAGACCTATTTCCCTGGCTCCTCCCATTTCTCTTCTATTTTGCTCCTTAGTTAGCTTTGGGTTTCTCATATAGAAGAAACCATGCGATATTTAGGCTTCTGTGTCTGATGTACTTCACTTAACTCAAAGTGCATCCAGTTTTATACAAACAACTCCAGTTTAGTTTTCTTTAGAGCAGCATAGCACTCCACTGTGTGTGCAAATGCCACACTTTCTTTACCTATTGATGCCATCCTTAAAGGGGATTGCCTCACTTCCTTACAGATGAGGAGAAGGAGGCCGAGGTGGCTCAAGACCTCGCCTGATACCACGGAGCCAGGACCAAGCCGAATTCCGCTGGAGTCCAAGCTAGGAACTGCATGCTTAGGACTGATGAAAGCAGCACAGGCTCGCTCAAGGGTCCACGGAGGCGCAGTGGGAGATGTGGGGAGGAAGCCACAGGCACAGGGTTGCTCTGTGTGGGCCCGTTTCCTCCTCTGCATGTGCGTGTGGTTGTTGTATCTTCATGGGTCTGTGTGTGTTAGTGAATGTGCGTGTGCGCACATGTGCCTGTGTTCGTGGGCTGCTTCCAGTTCTCTGAATTCTTATTAGGGCCTGAAATTCAGGAGGTTGCGAGTATGAAGACAGGTGACTGTGGCCAGAGCCCTGGCCAGGTGGGCTGAGCAGGGTCCCTCACTGCATGGGTACCACGCACCAGTATGGACCCTCCGTGTCCCTGATGGCCTTGCAGGATGTGGTGCTGCCCCGGAGCAGTGCATCACACACGCTTCTCTGCTTGCGTCCCGTCTTCTTGCTTCTTGACCTGTCATCTCGCGTTGCTCCCTCTCTCCTCCATCCTTGGCCCCTCCCACTGCTCTGCCACACCCTGGCTCATGACAGCTTGGCCAATGAGTAGTTCAGTGGTCATGGAGGGCTTTGGAGACCCTAGAGGAGGGCTCTGAGGGGGGAACAGTAGTTTGTCTGCCTGAGAAAGCAGTGAGAAGCAGGACACCAGGGTGCTAGAATACCAAAACCGTGGGCAGGGTCTGCATCGTGGCTGGGCCTCTGTGGCCCTGCTGAGGGGCCCGTACCCCTCACACAGCAGCACCCCCGTCAGCACGTGGGGCTCTCACATGTGTCATCACAGAGTCTGGGGCAGCACACCTGCTTCCAGTTCTAGGCTCCTGCCGTCCACCTCGTTTCTGCAAACACTTCAAAGCTGAGCTCCATTCCTCAAGAGCTGGGCCACCATGGCACCATCCCAGCCACAATTTCCAGGAACCAGAATAGAGATTGAGTAAAGTGGGACTGAAACACTTGCCTGGTTAGTGCATCAGGGAGGCCCTTACTCTGCACAAGGAGGGAGAATATTTTTTGAGAATCAAGAAGCCCTAACTTTGAGTTTCTAAAATGTCCCAAATGTGGTCATATGATATTCACATAACTTTCTGAAAAGATCCCCAAGTCAGCTTTTCTTTCTTTTTTGTCTTTTTGAGGCAGGGTTTCACCATGCAGTTCAGGCTGATTTGAACTCACTTTGTAGCCCAGTCTGGCCTCAAACTCATAGCAATCCTCCTTTCTCAGTTTTCCAAGCTCTGGGATTATAGGAATGTGTCACCATGCCTGGCCAAGTAAGCTTAATTTTAAAACTAAACACAAAATTGAAAAATATTTGCTTCTATTGAACTAGCAAATGTGGAGTTAGAAATTCATAAATTCCTCTGGCTTTTCTGGTCAGGAAAAATGAAGCCTGTGCCTGGGAGGGGTGGCACTGCCACCCCATGGGCCCTCGAACTGGGTGCGCCAGGGCTCCGTCCTCTGAGGAGGGATCAGCCAGTGTGGAGACAGAATGCCATTGGTTATCAATCCGTGGTCTTGAGAGCGGTGTGCTGGATGCTCTGTGTGGAGTCTTGGAGACGGGAGGAAGTGGGGGTATGGCCGGTGTGTTTCTGGAGAAACCATGTGCTGTGCACCACGGACACCTCGGGCAACAAGCTGGACTCCATGTCCCCTCCGGGCAGAGATTGAGATTGAGTCTGCAGAGGGGAAGCACAGCAGGAGTGATGAGGGCACCACACACACACACACACACACACGCACACACACACGCACACACACACCCCTGGTCAAGCACCTGGCATCTCTTTTCCTCTGGTCTCTGTGTAGGACCGCAGGAAAGATTCCAGCCTACCCTCACCCAGCACTGGACTCCACCAGAGGAAGACAGCCTTCTCAGGTTGAGCAAGAGCTTGAGGGCTGCTGGGATACTGCCAATGGACCCCAAGTGAGGTGTAGTCATGGCCGTGCTAGACGAGGTGGAGGGACAGACAGTGGTCCTGAGGCTGAGCCCAGAGGCTGCGGGGCTGGTACTGGGCTCACTCTACCGAGCACCAGAGTGGAGACAGAGAGGTGCCCAGTGTGGCCTGCACAGCCCAGAGGCACCTCCGAGGCCGCAGTGGATATGAAAGCCACCTACCATCACAGGGACAGAACAGGGGAATGTCCATTTCTGGGGCCCTGCCAGGCACCCTGGGGAGACTTGACTGCCTCCATCAAGCCTGGCATGCACTGGCCAGGCTGTGTAGGGCCCCCAGCTGTAGCACAGCCAAAACAGTGGAGCACAATTCATTCCTGTTGCCTTGCCTGTAGTCCAGCTAGCCTTGAGCTGGAGATCCTGCTGACTCAGCCTCCAGAGTGCTAGGACTACAGGTCTTGTGGCAAAGCTGTCTCAAAGGGAGATTACTGCTGTCATCCGCTGCAGCTTCACACATGGAAACATTTGCCTCTGGTTGGAGCTTCACCCTTTACAGCCTTAGCGCCCATCCTCTGGGCCCCAAGCCCATAATCACAGGACTTAGGCCCAGATCGGCTTTGTTTTTGCTCATCTTCCTGGCCAGGAACAGCAGCTGCGCCTGGCGGGTATGTCCTGGCCTGAACCAATCAGCAGCACTAGCGAGGAGGGTGGGGCTTGCACGTGTGGACAGAGCCATGAGGTGCCCGCTGCCAGTGTCTTCCAGGACCCAGGCCAAGGAGCTTGCAAGGTCGTGTCCCTTAGTCCTGCCTTCCTCGCGGCCATCAGCTGAAGGGAGACCTCTGCATTTCTCCCTTCAATCAGCTTTGCCACATGCACTGTATTGCAGGTTTCCAGAGTGTGGTTCCTGCCCCTTCGCTTCCTGCTCTGGTTCTGGGTGCAGTTCCCTGGCCTGGGTTCAAGCTCAGCCTGGTGAGCACACCTGCCGTGGCCCAGCTTCTCTCAGGGAAGAGGCCGAGCTGACCTCTCCTGCCTCTGGGGAGCTTGCGAATTGCAGGCTGTGTACAGGCTGACCCAACTCCACTGGCCCTGTGAACATCAGCAACTACCCCTCACTTCTCTCTGTGAAGTCCAAGCTGCTGGGGGTACAGGACACACGAGCTGATCCTGGGCCACCCAGAGGTGCTCCATAAATCCTAAAAATAAACCCCAGCCGCTCAAAGGGAATGTGAGACAAATCCTCAGCAGCCTCCAGAGAGCAACCCAGGAGAGGGCCAGATGGCACGGGCAGGGCGTGTCCCTGAGCCCACAGGCCTGGTGGTGGGTATGGGTCGGATGTGTGCCAGCCCAGGGCAAGAGCAGCAGAGAGCTGTCCCTGTCCATCGTGGCTGGCAGCCGCAAACTTGCCATACAGGACAGGGAGACAGGAGGCCGACCTTCTCCTTGTCCTCTGGAGAGTTGGGCAGGACCAGGCAATGAGGAGCAGCTGTCATTTGAGCACAAAGAGCCACCCAGGAAACAAAGTGCCTTCCCCTAGAAGGCCTGTGCCACCACCATGCTGACTGCACCCTAGCGTTCTGCAAGACAGGCAGAGCTCAGAGGAAGAGAAACTGCTTTGGCCCAGGATGTGTTTGCTTATTCAGGGCTCATGGGCACCCAGGTGGCAGCTGGAACATACACTCAGGCGCACAGCCCAAGAATGACTTTTGGTCCTCTCATGTCATAGGAGGGAAAGTAGAGGCACAAGAGGTGGGGCTGGGATTCGAACCCTCCATGCCCAACCCCAAAGCCATCCTCTCCCTCTTATGGTACAGTCTCTGAGAAATAGCAAAAAAGGAAAATGGCATCATGGTGGCCTGGGAGACAGCCTGGTAGACACTGAGCTGGCCTGGAAGTTGGGCAGATGCCTCTTCCCCCAGAAAGCCCCCGGGGTCTCCTGGCCAGGCTCCCTCTCATTTCCTGAGCCTTTGACCTTAGCTCATCAGAGACTCTGACCTTCAGGAAATTGGTATTACTGTCCCCTCATGGTGACATGGGCACACATCAGGACCTCAACGACACCTGTGCAATAAGTGGCCAGATAGATCCTGGGGCAGGCAGCAGCTCCATTTCTTAGCCACAGGGATCTGGACAGAACAGACCCCAGCATCCCAGAACCAGCGCACTTCTCTGCTGTCAACTCCTAGGATGATTCATACTTTGCCCCTAGTGCGGGGCATAGGCCTCAGTGCTAAGTTTAGTGACTGCGAGATGTGCTGTGAAATTCCAGGCAGGGCCAGGGCGGGCGGCACATTCCTTGGGGCCGCCTCAGCCTCCCCTGAGCAGCAGGCGTGACAGGACTAGGAGCTTT
Source organism: Ctenomys sociabilis (assembly GCA_004027165.1). Lineage (NCBI taxonomy): Eukaryota > Metazoa > Chordata > Mammalia > Rodentia > Ctenomyidae > Ctenomys > Ctenomys sociabilis. Next base: position 49,761 of record PVKA01014971.1, read on the forward strand.
GGGCAAACATCCCAGAAGGGCTGGGCCCCCTCAGGGACTGTGACCCGGGCCACGAACTCAAGGACAAAGGTGCTTTATGCTGGGAGGGGAACATGATGTGGAGGGCCAGGAGTCTTCAAGTGACACCCCAGTGATGTCCCCCTGAGATTCTGCAGACATGTTGGACACACCCTAGAAGAAACTCCTGCTTGGCTCTGCTGCCTGCCTGGCATGGGCGCCTGGCATGGCCATCTGCCTGAGTCCCAGGACCACAGGCCCACTCTGTCCCCACCTTGCATAGCAAGGAACCCACCCCAGTGGTCCCTGTGGCTGCCTGCTCCTGCGACGAGCCGGACCCTTGCATAGGACCTTGCAGAGGGGAGACACGAGGGCATCTCCCCTGCTGCCTGAACAGAAGCTGAACTGTGCCTGGACTATGGGCAGTGAGAGGAACATTAAAGTATTGTAAATTGGTTTTGTTTCAATTTATTTGTTTGTTTATTTATTTAATGTTTTGAGGGGTCTTGCTATGTATGCTAGGCTGGTCTTTGACTCCTGAAGGTCCTCCTGCCTCAGCTTGGAAAGTGCTGGGATTATAGGCGTGATACCACCAAGTCTGGCTAAGGAATCTGAGCTCATGATCCACTAATACTTTCAGATCTAGCTTCGACGAATAAGCTGCTGGGAGGACATCCTCAGCCTGCATGTGACAACTGGTTTTGATCACTTTGTCCTCCACTTGGGAGAAACCACCTGGCCAGAATAATCTGAGTCAGCAAATTCAGTCCCACTGCAGGGCTGTCACCCCCAGAGCAAGGAGGGGTTGTCACACTAACACGTACCAGGGTGTGTCCTGTCCAGTTTCCGGTGGCATGTATACACACATGTGTGCATGTGCACACACACATGTGCATGTGTGTGCACATATATATGCACACACATAAGGAGACTAAGATCATTTAATAGCAAATCAAGTTGGTGGCAAAGGAAAGCACTTTTTTTGTAGTGTGGGGGCTTGAAACCAGGGCTACAACCTTTACAGTAATCTCCATCACCAGTCTGTTTTGGTATTTTTTATTTAGAGACAGTGTCTCACTATGTTGCTTTTGGCCTAGATGGGGATCAAACCTTCAACCTGCCTCAGCCTTCTAGGATGCTGGAGTGACAGATGTAGCCTCCGTGGGCTGCAGGAACAGTGGATACAGGTTGTGTGCAGCATCTGCTGTCTGACACCACACACAACAGCCAGCTTGACATGGACTCAGGTACAAACAGCACAGCAATGGAGGGCACAGACATTAGGGGTGACATGGTGGCCACCTTGCCTCCTGCAGGATCCAGGCATCTGTGTCTTAATTCTCCTTCTTGGGTGCTATAAGCCTCTGCATTAGAAAATAGGGCTCTGACAGCCATGGGTTCAAATCTAGACTGCAATATGTGATTTGGGCCACCTCAGCCCAAGTAGGATAAGTCCCCTATGGGTAACACCCTGATACTGTCACCTT
>PVKA01014972.1:0-51145 GCA_004027165.1 Ctenomys sociabilis
CGCTGGAGGAAACACATCAGGCGAAGTGGATTCCTGCACGCACTGCTGATCTGACCCAGAAAGCCCAGCCCCAGCTCTCAGGTGTTTGTGGGCAGCCCTGCTGGCGACTGGCAGATTAGCTTGCCTGAAAGACCTCCCTGGCCTGTGAAGGTCATGCCCCCTTCCATGGCACTTGAGAACTGCCTACACCAAAAAGTTTGGTTTTATGGACTTGAACTTCAGTGTTACAAATATTTCAGTGGTGAATCAGTCCTGGAAAGAGGCGGGTAGGTAGGGAGTGTTTACAGAAGACATTTCATCAGTGTTAGCCAAACATGTCTCATTGTTGGTTCAGGAGGCCCTGGTATTTTCCTCTTCAACAGGATGCTCAGCAGTCAAGACTTCCAGCCTGGTGCTCAGCTCTCAGAACCGGCAGTGACCTTTGGTCGCAGGGAAGCCAAGGGACTCGTTTCTTTGGGATGCTGACATTCCCCAAAAGGTTTTCTGTCTTTGCTTCTTTGGGGGAGTCAGTAGATCTCTGTGAAGAAAGCCCAAGGCTACCTTTGGAAGTTGGGGCTTCTGTAAAGACTTCATATTTCTGCCTGATTTCCTTATAAAGTTTTCTGTAGTGGTAAAGTCCCAAATAGGATGTTAAAAATACTGTGGTTTCTGAGAACCAGTATTGCTGATGTTAATGGTCCAAAAGTTTTGTTGGCAGATGACAATATGGGATTTCTCTGGTTTGGATCCTTTACTGGGTCCACAGTTGTAGGAGCTTTAGGATCCAGCAGGATCCCCTGTGGTCCCTCAGCTCTCCTGAGGAGAGGATGGGCACAGCAGTCTCAAATGGGCCACAGGTAGAGAGAAGTCGTCTGAAACCTGGCTGTCCTCCAGGAGTGAGGCATTATGAACAGCAAAGATAGTATTGCCATGGATCATGCCAAGGAACATACATGCCAGGAAATACTGTAAGAAAATAAAAAAGCTACTGAGTCAAACATACGCGGCAAAAAGGTGGAAGAAAATAGTACTTGAGGCCTGAGGTTTGAACCTTATGAAGCCACACATGCGCTGGCTCGCCCAAGAGTGTGCGTGCCCCTCAGCCCCACCAGGGCTACCCAGCTGCCAGGCTCCCCAGGCTGCCAGCGCACTGCCCTCTACACCAGCTCCTTCCAACTATGCTCTGCTTTGGGCTATGCAGGAAGAGGGCTCCTGTACTGGCTCTGCGTGGACGAGGCAGAGAAGACCCATCAACCTCCTGAGCAGTGCCTGGGCCCCACGCTTGACTGTGTCCAGCCCTCAGCAGGTTATCTGGAAGCCCCAGAGAATTTGCATATTCATCCAGGATGTTCAGCAGTCTAAGATCTGTAAGCCAGGACTGTCACATGGATGTTCACCATAGAACCTCAAAATTCTGGAACTCAGGGGGCCAGCTTGGCTAAATCATTTAAGTTCCCAAGAATTTGAGCTCTGTGAAATAAGATATAGGTTGGAACCATGTAAGGGTCAAGCACTGGTTGTAGTGAATAGAGTGAATTCCAGAACACAGTAGTCTCTCTCAGGGGCAGTGTCACCACTGCCCTGAGGCATGAGGTTGTTCACACCTCCCTGCCATAGCCAGGAGGTTTGGAGCCAATTACCGCAGGCACAACAGTGTACCCTCACAGAGAGCAGCAGTGCCTGCGACTTTCTTGAGCTCACGCTTCAGGAAAGCTGTTGTCCTGGCTATAGCGTGTGCTGGCACATTACCACTGGACTAACCCTTCTAAAGAACGGGGGCACTTCCGTTGTCTCGTGCATGAAGCTCTGATGTTTCTTTCATTGTCATGGTTGCCTGAATGTTTACCTCTAAGATATCCATAAAATCCATAAATAATTTATGAAGATGCAAAACATTTCAGGCCTCACTTTGCTTTAATCCTACTTTAAAATCTCATAAATATAGGGGGTGCTGGACAGATATAAACCACACCAGGAGGAATACCCCTGCTGGCCCACCTCCCAGTTTGGAGAGATAATTTGTTTCACTGAAGCAAGGGAAACACTTAGTACATGTTAGAGAGGCAATAGTTCACCATCCTGGTCTTGTGTTGGAATGAGATTGGTTGCACATAGAAAAAGAAAGCATAATACTAGCATTTTGTTTCTTGTCTTTTCTTCCTTCCTTTTTAAATTTTTTTCATTTATTTTTTGTTTTGTTTTTTGAGACAGGGTCTATGCAGTTCAGGCACTTTGTAGCCCAGGCTTATCTTGAATTTGCAACAATCCCCCATCCCTAGTGCTGGGTCATTGTCATTTCAGTGAGAGTGTTTTTTTGGATAAGTATAGAGAGGCCAGGAACTAAACCCAGGCAGAAAGCAGCAGAGATATTCATTGTTTATATGACACTGGAGAAAGTGCTCTAGAGAAGGTGTTGGGGGCTGGGAGGTGGCAGAGGTGGAGAGGATTTTTAAAATGCAGCAGGAAATTGGAGACTTGGGTGATAGACATGATCAGGAGAATTTTGGGGAAAAGAAATTTTTATGTTCAATTGAAATGATCTGATAAACAGAGCTTTAGTGAGATGATCCAACATTAGTTTATGATGAAAGTGACATCTTTTGATTTATATGGGCTTTGGAGAGGACTGGAAAATAATAGTGCTTAGGAAATGGTATTAGAAGGAGAGGACCCAAGGTCTGCATTTAATGAAATATTAACATTAAAAGATAGAAGGAAAATAAACACAAAAAAAGTGTGCAGGTAATTCCAGGGAGAGTTCACTGGCAGAAAACTAGGTTGTTGAGAGCTTGCATACATGAGTAGAAGCCACTTCTCTCCCACTGCACATGAGCTGGCTGGCATGTGTGGGGAGAGAGGGCTGTGCTCACAGTGATGGTGTCTAAGTGGACAGCAGGAAAATTGCTGTGTTGAGTTTGCAAGTCTGTTAGTGTGCTTTTTATCTGGGAGACTTCGGCCTAAAGTCTTGAACATTTCTCTTTCACAGACCTAGATGGACAACTCAGAAATCACCTAATAGCAAGGAAAAGGCACAGGGCAGGTGAACAGGGCCCAAGGATATGCTTCAGGTACTCAAAAGAGACATTTCTACAAACTAGAGTCACCGGAGCAGGTTTCATGGAGGGCAAAAAGAGTCATGATTTCTCCACCATTATCTGTGAATTAATGATGGATACATGTCTGTATGTATAGATTGGTAGTACTATAAAGTGCATTTGTACATCTTTTAATAAATGCTAGGCTTTTATTATGAGAATTATTGTGTACAGAGACATTTACCTCTGTATGTGGTTTCTTTGTGAACTACTGCCAAGAAACAAATAACTATCACATTATCATTTAGAATTAAAATAAGTGATAGAAACCAATGTAACAGAAAATAATACCCCTTCCCCTCGGCCAGTATACAGTTTCTCAGTTGCCCTGGTGATAGCTCCTGTTTAGTTCCAGTTGCTTTTGTCTCCTAGAAATGGCTGGCCATTGTGATGTACATTGTAAAAACCAGTCAGAAAGCCAAATACTCTACCTCTGTATGTCCTCTTTGCAGCCCCATTAAAATCCTTTCTTCCTGAGCCGTTGGGGCTTGATATTTTGGGAATGATACCAATCAGTGCTCATGAATATAAATAAATCTGCTTCCAAATTCTGGGTGTCATTTCCATGTTTCTGGATGGGTTTTAGCTTTGAAGAGTGATTGGGACATAGGTATGTGATACTAGAAAATGGGTGTTTGCCACTAACATCATCTACTGCCTGGCTTGGCATAGTTCTGGTGTGGATGGTGAATTTACTAAAGAAGAAGGCCCAATCCAGCTGTGGGTGACATAAACCAATAAACTTGTACCCTGGATAAAATATACAGAGAAAGATAAAGGAACTACTGCTTCCTGCTGGCCCCATGCCTTGGAACCACCTAACTGTGGACTGAAACCTATACTAGCTGTGAGCTAAACTCAGCCTTTTCTCCTTTAATTTGTGGATGTCCGGTACTTTATCCCAATAGCAGGAAAGTAGCTGTGGCAATGGGTAAGCATCTGAGCCTAAGAGGATAATTTCTACTGTTATAACTTATATTAGCCCTTCAAAGAATAATTCATATTTAAGATTTTTTAGCAATATAATTTGGGACTCAAAACAGCATGTCTGTCTATGGAGCATTACTGAAACATTTTTATCAGTCATTTATAATCTGTGATTAGAGACATTTGAAAGAAATTGTATTACAAGAAATACACATTATCAAGAGTCAGGTGGGGTATGTAAAAGTGGTGCATTAAGATAATACCTAGGCACAGGGGATAGAACTGAAAACTTAAAGTGTTTTTTCGCACAGCAGTATTTCATTCTGTCTAGCTGAACTTACTCACTATTCCACATCACCTGAGTAGTCTTTACTGTCCTCGGCATGTATCCTAGAGGTATTTATTCCATGAGACTATGAAGGGCTAAAAGGTGCACATGGTTCTCCATACAAGTAGATGCATGAAGTATGTATCACTGAAGTCTGTATATTTTTGTGTGCTCCACAACATACTTCCCACAGATCTGACTCTTGGAAACAAGAACTTGCCCTATGCTGGGTTTTGAAGTGTTTCCATTTTTCTACTCATTTTATTCTCAGACTAAAACAGAATGAAAATTGATTTTTTACATTTTTCATTTACAGAAGGAGAAACTTGACTGGTGATAGAGAAGGCCATGAAGAAGACTTATGAAGAAATCTCTGGGCATACACATCCATTTACTTCTGATTTGGAGGTCCAGTTCTTCAGAAAGCTCAATGCAAATGTTACATCATTTCTCTGCTTTTAGTATAAAAATGCTTAACTTTATCACTGATTCAAATCCAGATACACTGTAGACTGACTGAAAGTGGGGCCTCTTGTTCCAAAAATAAGCAACTAGAAACAGAAGAATACTGAAGGGATATAAGTGAGCCCACACCAAAGGAAAAAAAAAAAAGAAGAAGAAAGAAAGAAAGAAAGAAAGAAAGAAAGAAAGAAAGAAAGAAAGAAAGAAGCATCATTCAGTTGCTAAAAATAAAAAGGCAACAAAAAGGCAAAAATTTAAATCATCATGCATAAAATTATGCAAGGTTAGTACAGCGATAATTACACTGATAATCCCAGCATTTGCATGGGTTCAAGACCAGTCTGCATGGCATAGCAAGATGGTGTGCCAAAAAGCCTAAATAAATAAATAAGGAAACTGGCTAGGAGACAACTCAGTGGTCTGAGCACCTGCCTGGCAAGTACAAGGACCCAGGTTTGATCCCTAGAACCACATACCGGGAATCTTGTCTTGCTGTGCTGACCCCCAAAACCAGGCATGGTGGTATGTGCCTGTAATCCAAGCACTGGGGAGACTTAGACAGGAGGATCACTATGAGTCCAAGCTGCATAGCGAGACTCTGTACTAAGCAAGTAAATGATTTTTTAAAATTTTAAATGAATAATAAGAGATATACTTTTCTAGAAAAATCGTGTGAATTTTAAATCCTAATCAAAGAAATTAGGTATCACCTACTAAAAAAATTGAGATTTAATTCCACGCACTGCCCCTAAATTTTCATACTCTTTCCCACAAAGCCAAACATCACCACCATCAAACTCAGACTGTTTTATAGACAATTTTTACGAAGGTTTCAAGGAACACAAAAGCTCTGTCTTACACAAACTGTTCCAGAGAACAGTAAAAGGAGGAATTCTCCCAACCTCATTTTATGAGGCTAGGATGACCTTGATTCCAATCCCCACCATCATGAAAAATCGTAGACAGATTTCACTCGTTAGCACAGATGCTAATGTTCTTCACATAGTGAACAAAGCCTTCTCCCTTTCTCATTCTGCTCTTCCCAGAGACCAAGAAGATATGCTGGTGATAAAACCAGGCTTCCCCAGCTCTATTTATGAGTGTGCACAGATGGAGCCACAAGGAGTCCCACTTTGCACTTTGACCGTGCCCTCCACCCTGGGGCATTCAGCTCCTCCCTGCCAAGATCAGAGAGGAAGTATACCAGTGCTGAGGAGAAGAAGGCTCCAGGTGGTGCTGCATCAAAACCATCACGTATGCTGCCCTCTTTCGACAGAACCAACGTCAGACTTGTGTATGCCCCCTCTCAACCTCAGTGGGATGCACAGTCCATCAAGTGAGTTGGATCTGTGGAGTGTCCCTTCATTGTGCATCCCCTTAGCACTGCAAGACCTGGGTGCCCAAGTCATTCCTTAACCTCCTCTTTGACTGTTTCCTATTTTACCTCCATCTCCTAACACTACCGCAGTGATTGAATTTTTTCTATCATGATCTGTGGACTCCACCAACAATCATTAATAAAATTCCTCGCATTCTCCACTGTCTTCTAACCACCACTTCCTTTCCCTTCTTGGACTCTTCCAGTCCTCCCGACTAGAAGGAGTGAAGTATCCTCTGCACCCCTCATTGCTCATTATCATTTCTAAACCACTTACCCTTCCTACTCCCTCAAAACTGCCAATGTTGAGCATCAGGTCACAGCCCTGCTTCCCTCTCTCACTGCTATCATATCTTCCTTTTCTTCATGTCTCAGTGAGCTCATATCTCTCTGTCTACAACACAAGTCTCAGTGCTGGTGATTCCGAAGTGGGTATAGATAATTGATTCAGCACTCATTCATTTCCTGAACATTTCTCCTTTGATAATCTCACCCCTCTGCTACGCCTAATACTCACTCCCATGGTGATATACCAATATTTAGATTTTGATAATTGATAATCTAGACCAGCATTATAACTTATGATCATCATTTCCTATTCTCTCTCCTTGATACTTTGATTCTAACTATTGACAATAAAATAAAAAAAAAATTTATGAAGGGGATGAATGGCTGAACACAAGTCATCAAGTTATCAGATGAAAAGCTCTGTGATTGGTTTAACACATAAAAAAAGTTAAAGCATAATTGTTATTCAAGCAGTCAACTCAGATGAGAATAGAACAAAATGTCCTTATCTGGTGTTTCAAATAATACCAATTTTATAATTCTGTTTTAATAACATTCCTTTTCAATCATCAGGAAAATGCTTGTTATCAATGTTTTTGTTCCACATTACATTGGAAGTTCTGGGAAATAGTAAGATACAATTAAAACTAAAAATTATAAAAGAAAAAATGACATTGTTCATTGATGATATGATTACACAAAAATTTACAAAATATTAGAAATGAGAAATAAATCAAGTTGACTGGTTATATGATAAATGTATCATAAACAGTAGAATACCTAAATGTTAGTCACAATAAATTTATAAATATTATTGAGTATGTCAAGTTATTATTCAAAAGAACAAAGATAATTAGAAGATATTGAAATAAATTATGCTAAATTTTATAGAACAAAAAAAGAAGCATCAGTAAGAAATGCCAAAATGCCAGGGCCAGCCTGATAACTCAGCAGACTAAAACACCTGCACAGTGACTGGGGTTTGATCCCCAGCACGCCATGCCGGCCCCATCCGTGGGGCACACTGAGACTATGATTGAGACTGGATGTGGTGGAGCACACTTGCAATCCCAGCACTTGGGAGGCTGTAAACAGGAGAATCATTATGAGTCCAATCTAAATAGTGAGACCATCAACACCCTGTAGACCCTGCCCTAAATACAGAAAAAAAAAATAAATTAAAAAAAAAAAAAATCAAGTGTATGAGCTGGCATACTATCCGGAAGGACAGCTATCCTGAAACTTTCAAGGCTGACAAGTCTACTCAAAATTAATTTATAAGAACAAATGAGACCTATGCATCTTATCAAATTTTGAAACTATAAATCATTACTGTTTATTAGAGGCATAATGCTGTGTGGCAGAAATGTTTTGCTTACACATCTTGCTTGACTGGAAATTGACCAGCAGTCCCCTTTTCCCTTCCCTCTTGCCCCTAGCAATCAGTATTCCACTTATTTTTTTTTAACAATTTAAATCAATTTTATTTACTAAAATACATTTTAAATTTTTAAATAAACTTCTCTTCCCATCTCTTCTAGCCCTGACTACCTAGGGACAAAAAGGTATTCTTATTTAATTTCTCTAACATATGCAATTCCTTTCAACGTTGAAACCAGTTACTCTGTCTAATATAAGTCATTTTTTACAGCTAAACACATACAAATTTTTATGTTTTTTGTGAGGCAGCTTAATATTTCTTTCCATCCTTCTCTTGCTTTTTAGCATTGCCTACTATTTTAAATTCATTTTAATGAGAAAAAAAGATAAAATAGCAATGGAACAGTTTCAAAACAGATTAATAGGAAAGTTGTAAAAATTAATACATTTCATATTGCTGTCTTCATAGAGTATTCCACTTTTAATTTCATAAATTTGTAGATTTTAAGTGTTTACTTTAAACAGAACCATGAGGTGCTTAACTTTCTCTGCTTATTTGAGTCTAACTTATGTTGTTGCAGACTATTCTAATACCTAACTAATCATCCAGTGTATGAGCATACACATGTCTTATGCATTTGTCTATTGATGAATACGCAGGCTGCCTATGATCTTTGGCTACTGTGAACAGTGCTGCAAAGATCATAGAAGAGTTTGTATCTATCAGGGCTTATTACATTTTTTATAGAAAACTATAAATGCAGTTTCTGAGTTGTACAGTAGTTCTCTTTCTCATTAATTTCAGCAACTTCTATACTGTTTTCCATGGTGGCTTTGGTATCAAGAAGAAGCAAGCAATCTGTAGAACAGTAAGGAGAAACTCAACTGACATTTCAAAGTTTTGAAAGAAGAGAATTCTATTATATAAAAAGTTATATACAATGATAAAATGTAATTAATACCATGCATGCAAAGGTATCTCTTTTTTAAAAATCTATTTATTTATTTGGTACAGGGTCTTGTTACCCAGCTCAGACTCATAGTCATTCTCCTGTCTCAGCCTTCCCAGTGCTGGGGTTACAGGCATGTGCCACCATGCCCAGTTTTGGTTGCTGGCTTAGCAGGGGGTGGGTGCAGCATGCAATACCAGGGATCAAACTTGGCTCCTTGCATTTGCCAGACAGGTGCTTAAGCCACCAAGCTATCTGCCCACCCCCATGCAAAGATATAACACAAAGTGACAACTATAATACACACATCAATGGCATGAAGAATAAAACCACAGTCATGCCAGTAGTTCCAAAAGCAGGATAAAGCTCGTTTTTGCTTGCAGGTAATGTGGTTTTAGATAGAAAAAATCTAAACATTCAGTAAAGTTGTATAATTCAAGTGAACATACAAAACCAGTTATTATTCTGTACACCAATGATGAACTGATGAGACAGAGATCAATAAATCAACCCCATTCAACAAACTACAAAAATGAAATAGCTAGAAAGTAAGAGAGTGAATGATCACTACTATGAGAATAGCTAAAGCAAAACACTGGTGGCAGAGACTGAAGATGACATAGAAAATGGAAAGATGTGCATGTCTCTGGATTGGAAGAAGCTGCTGAAGTGTTCATAGCACTGAAAGCAATCTATAAAGTCAATGCAATTCTTACCCAAATACCAGTATCGTTCTGCACAGAAATAGGAAAAAGATTCATAAAATTGGGATAGAAACAAAAGGATTCTACTTAGCCAAAGCACTCCTGAGCAAAAGAAGCAAAGCTGGAAGCATCACAATACCTGACTTCAAAACATATTACAAATCAATAGGAACTCATGACTGAGCTCTACACCATCCCCCAAAAGTCTCCTGTTCAGAGGTGAGTCTGGTTGGTAAGGCCAGGTCACTGGGAGTGAGGCCTGGAAGGGTGCACTCTTATCCCTGGCCCCTCCCTTCCCACTCTTCTTCCTGGACACCAAGAGGTCAGCAGTCTTCCCTGTTCTGCCCCATCTTCCCATGGAGCTGGGACCAAGTGACCATGCACTGAAACTATGAGGCGAAATAAACATTTAAGTTGTGGATATTAGATGCTTTGTTCTAATGAGGGAAAAATGACTAAAGCATTAAGCAGAGTAATAGGGTGCCGGTATTCAGACACAAAGATGAGTGAAACAGCATAAGAAATGCAGGAAAATGTCCATGCATTTATAGCTCACTGATTTGTGAAAAGCAGCAAGAAAATATATGAGGAAAAAAGGGGGAAATCTCTGCAGCATTGGTTCTGGGAAGACTGAGTATTCATGTGCAGAATAAGGAGTCTATACCACTATTTGTCACTATATGCAAAATCGAATCAGCAATCAAAGATTGTAATCTATGGTGCCAGAGAGATGGATCAGTAGAATAAGCACTTGCCTGGCAAGTACAAGGGCCTAAATTCAATCCCCGGTCCCATGAAAGAGAGAAAGAGAGAGAGAGAGAGAGAGAGAGAGAGAGAGAGAGAGAGAGAGAGAGAGAGAGAGAGAGAGAGAGGAAAAGATTGTAATCTAAGACTTGAAACTATGGGTCTATTGGAAGCAAGTATAGAGGAAACTCTTCAGGGTATTAGTCTTGGAAAAGAAATTATATATAGATATAATAATCTCAATATCTTAAGCATCAAAGCAAAAACCGACAAATGGGATTACAACTGAAAAGTTGTATACAGCAAAAGAAATCATCAATAGACGTGAAAAAACAACAACCTGCAGACTGTGTCCCAAACGTGATATATACACAAAATGGAATATTATTTGGTCATAGAGAAGCATGTAATCTGTCATCTGCGGCAACACGGGTGGATCCGGAGGACACCAGGCTTAGTAAAACAAATCAGACTCAGAAAAATAAATAATTCATACACTCTATGTGTATGTGAAAAGTTGATCTTGAAGAAGCATGGATACATGATGATTAACATGGCCTGGGAAAAGTGTAGGGAGGGTAAAATGGAGAGAAGACGAATGGTTGGCGCAGAGGCGCAGCTGCCCAGGAAGGGTGACATCTGTTGATGTCACCAGCAAATAACCTCAGGCAGCGTGAGGACTCTGCACGCTCCCTCCAGAGCATGCTGCCTGTCCAAGGGTGGCAGAGAGGCCCGTTGTCTTCCTCTGAGCACTACACATCGTATCTAAGTGCCAAAACACCATTCTGTACCCCATAAAAATGAGCAATTGTTCACAGTCAGTTAAAATAAAAAACTATTTAATTTATTTATTTGTATTTAGTGCAGGATCTTACAAGGTCTGATCAGACTTGTGATTCTCCTGTTTTAGGCTTCCCCAGCACTGGGATTACAGGCCTGTGCTACCATACCCAGTCTCAATCACAGTCTCAGTGCACCCAAGGGGCATGGCAAGTGTGGGAGGGTGCAATCAAACCTTCGACCCCTGCATCTGCCTAAGCAGGTGCTTTAATCCACTGTGCTATCTGGCCGGCAAAGAAAATCTATTTTAAAACCATTAAAAAACCATTTTTCTATTGTGTCTTTTATATGTAGTAAGATACAGTATTTGTTACTCAAGTGTTTGTTGTGAGAATATTTTCTCCTAATTTTTGGTTTACTTCTTCTTTTAATAATTGTTTTGATTTTGAAGAGTAGAGGTTCTTGTTGTTGTGGCTGTTTTCTCATTAGTTCCTGGTGACAGTACGGGATAGTGACATTCCTCATGTGGGGTGTGTGCAGCACAGTGTGACTCTCCTCCTTTGCTTCCCTCATTCCTCTTCCTTGATTTGCTCTCCCTTTGAGAAACATCTACCCATTTCTTCTACTTCTCTATCATTTCTTTATCCTGCTGCTTATTCATACTTTGTGCTTCTCACGTAAAAGAAGTCATGTCACGTTAAAGCTTGCGAGTCTGAGGGTCTGCAGGATCTCAGTGCATAGATCAGACTCCTAGTGATACTCCTGTGCTCAGCCTCTCAAGTGCTGGGATTATCTGTGTGCCCCCATGCCCAGTCTCTTTAGCCACCTCCGTGCACGCTGGGGTAGGGCAGGCACCACACACCGGAGATCGGATCCCAGTTGCTGGACTCTGTTTAAGCAGGCATGTTAGTCTGCTGAGCTATCTGGCCTGCCCTATTTGACTAAACATTATTGTCTCCATATTGGAAGATGGAGATATTGGAATGCTGTATCCATTCCTATAAATAGAAATTTTATCCTTCTTTATGGCAGAGAAGTACTACATTGTATGCAAATGGCAAATTTTTTTTTCCCATTCAGATGTAGCTAATACAAATTGCCCTACCATACACGTGAGTATGCATGTATCAATATGATATGACATTTCACTCTTTTGGGAAGAGTCTCAGAAGGGGAATAATTATACCAAGTGGAATTTCTAGTTTTATTTATTATTAGGTCTACATCACTGTCATCATGCTTTTTATGCTAAAAACCTTTGCCTAGTAAGAAGCAGTTCTAATAATCTTGGTACACGTTTCATCTGTTTTCAAAATGAGGCAGTCTAGGTATCTTGTTAAGATAGGCAGGAATCAGGCTGGGTGACATACAGGGCATGGAGGTATCTAACAGACTTCTGGGCCAGTCGCTGGCCCTCATCCTGGTCTTTCCAGTGATGCTGGATGCTCTAGTCTAACTCTTGTGCTTTACCAGCTTCTTGTCTCACCACAACCTCTTTTTGTTCAACCACCATCTGGTTGTGCAGATCTTTGGATTCAAACTGTTTTAAAGTCTTTCAATTTAATTGATTCCTATAGCCCTGTAAAGTTAGAACAGAAAGATCTACTGCTGTATTTTTATGATACACAAACTCCTACTCTCCCATATTTTATGCTTGAGAATTTCACCGATTGCCTAAGATCCTATAAATATTGAGTAATAAAATTAGGGCTGGAGCCCAAGTCTCCTGACCCACACATGGCATCACTCACTCTGTGTACTAAGTACTTAAGTAAGTGTGGTTAAGTCCAAGCCTTTGGGAGCATAATCAGGTGGTGAGTGGGAAAGGTGGAGAAAGGGGCTTCCTGAGACTGTGCCACTGATGTCAGGGTGAGAGGGACTAAGATAATGCAGGTGGGCAGAGAATGGCCTCAGAGCTAGGACCGTGTGAGTCTGCAGGTTGGCCTTGAACTTGCCTGCCTTCTGAGTCAGCGCATCCCACTAAGGTCTCTCTTATATTCCCTGATCATCGTTTTCTTGCTAATAGAATTTAATGTTTTGGGAGCATTACTGCACTTAAGCCTCACATTACCTCCATAAGATATATACTCCCATTGCAAATTTACAAAAACTATAGTGAGTTTAGGAATTTTAACTTGCCAAAGATTATTTCTGGAGTATCTGAAGTTGATGCCAAACCAGGGTCCCAGTACCTAATCTATGCTGCACTTGTCTTTAAATTAAGCATCCTAACCCTTGCTGTACGAAGCTGCTTTGAAAACTTGAAGCAATTCATGTTCAGACATCTCCTTGAGTGCTTCCTTTGTTCATATATGGAGGATCAAACTCCCAGGGCAGTTTGCCATGGAGTAGGGACCTAAGACTGCTTCTGATGCTCAGTTATCACAAAAGGAACAGCAGCAGTGCTGTTCTTTCCAGGAGGTTATGAGGTATGTGTGCTGGCATAGAAATTTTTTGTTTTTCTTTTTTGTATTTTAGGGAAGGGTCTACAGGGTGTTCAGGGTCTCACAACTGGATCAGACTCAGTGATCCAGCTGTTCACAGCCTCCCGAGAGCTAGGATTATAGGCATGTGCCACCACTCCCAGTCTCAATTGCCATCTCAGTGCACTGGGGCAGCGCTGGCACAGTAGGCCCAGGGATCAAACCCGCAGACCCTGTGTCTGCTTGCAGGTGCTTTAATCTGCTGAGCTATTTGGCTGGCCCCAAAAGTGTTGTAAGATCAAATATCCGAGAGTGTTGAGCCAAGACATGAGGAGCCATCCTGGGAAATGCTGCACCATAAACTTTATGCACAAGCAAAATATATTTTTTCTTGTCTTCAACACTGATTGTTGGAGGCTGTTTGACACACACAGCAAGGTACAGTGTGTGTGTGTCCTGTCCTGTGGCACTGGTGATTGTGGTCACTTTGTAGTGGAGACTTATCATCATACTGTGACACTACGGAGTCCTAAGTCATTTCCTAAAAGTGACCTTTCTATGGCCCTTACTCTTTTGTCTTGAGAGACAAGATAACCTTGTCTGGACAAAATGACACAAGATGCTATTTATGGCAAACATCATTTGGTAGTAAGGGAAAGGGCTGGCTAGCCTGTCTGGGGCCTTCAACGGAAGCCAGATGATCAGCCTTTCCCGTGAGCTGATTCTGTAGACTCTCAATAGACTTAGGCCTAATTATAAAGGCATTATACTCACAAGTATGAATGGATTACAAACCATCTCACCACTAAGTAAATTTAAGCTGCCTCCCTGATCTCTATCAGCACGGCCTTCCTTCCTAACAAGTTCCACATTGCAGGGGAACCTTCCTGCCATCTGCCAGAATAGAAATATGTGCCATAATCCTGTGTCGGAACACTTTACCCTTGGTAAGGAAAGAGACCTTGGGGGATTTTTTGAAAACCACTCTTTTGGCACAGTCTGTGGCTAGAGTTTGCCCACTGTCCCTGGTGTGAAATGATCTCCATTGATATGAATGTCACTTTGAATGAATACAGATGAGTTCCTATTTACTTATGCTTATTACCAGTGTGGTTTCCAGTGGTGATGGTGATGGGGGTAAGGTTCCAATACTGCCGTACCAAGGACTTTAATTGGGTGTTTCATATCAATGTCTTCCAAACCACAAAAATAATCCACTTTTTGGATTTCAATAGACTTTATCCATAATGGTGCCTTATACTATACTGTTTTCTGCCTCACCAAGTTACCTCTTGCCTGCCCTCTAACATTCTCCTCTGCTAAGGTGCTCTCTATTAGCACTTCAAGAAAGTTACATAGCTCTTCTCACCCATTCACCCTGCGCATGCCTTCTCCCAGGGTCTATTCAAGGTGTTCAGATACATGTCTCCTTATGCTGGTTGGGAAGAGGTAAAGATGGCTTGCAGTCATCTCAACAATGTATTCTTTCTGTGCCACGAGTATCAATTTTCAGATTCAATTTAAAAACAAGAAAATGAAGATCCCTTTATAGTTGGTTTATTACATTTTCTCCTTTCAGAGTTCAAACATGATGTGGCTTTTGCAAAAGCGAGAACTCAGTTCTGAGAAAAAAGGCAGAGCATGCTTGCCATTTCACTGCGTAATTAGAAAAATCTTGAGTAATACAAATCAAAAATTCTGATTACACTTAAGGTATACAACTGGATAATTTTCTTTTTTTATTCAAGAATAAATAGCCATGAAACAGTTTAAAATCAAATTAGTAGGATAGATTCAACAATTTACACATTGCACATTGTTTCATAGTGGCGTTTTGTTTTACAAGGTGAATACATGACATTCTATTTACAAACACTATTAGAGCAGATGTCTCTGACCAATGAATTAAGAGAACGAAAATATATACCTATCTTTTTTTTAAAGCTGAATTATACTACAGTTTCAATAATTAATACATTGTACATTGTTATCTTCTTAGTGGTTATCCATAGTACAAGATGCAGACAGCATATCCTGTCCAAGCACGATTAGTACAAATCTTTCTTCACACTGAATTAAACAAAAGTAGCTATATATCTATCCTAACTATTCTGCACATGCAGATACAAAATGGTCCTTCCTTTGTATCCCCTTTTGTTGTTTAGTCCTACCAGAAATGAGTATTCCATTGGCATCTAAATACTATACATGCATGAATTCAGAAAACCAATCCAACACAGTCCAGCAGGCCAGAATAGTAGTGGGTTACCCACAGAAGTTATTGACTTGAGCCTTTCACAGCTCAGCATATTACTATGGCTCTACTTTATATACTTCATTTTTATACTTTTCTGCTGGATGGTTAACACAAAGATAAAGCGAGACCGATATAACAAAAAATGTAATTTTTGTATCTGATAAGATCAGTCAAGTCCCCAAAGGGTTTATCCTGTAACCATGTACTTCACTCTGTAGATCCTTTGTCAGTGTCAGCCATTAGGTGAGTCACAGGAATTGCTTGACCAGTTTGCTCTCTGTGAAAGCTGAGAGAAAGTTTTCTCTCTATGTGGCTCTCCTTAGGCATACTATGGATCATCAATCACATTCCTCTGTTGCTCAATAATCTCCTTGATCAGAAAATTTGGGACACACCTGAGTACAGGTTCTCCTATATCCTAAGTCTTCACTGACCTTGAAAGGATGGGCCAAAATGTTGGCTGACCCCAAAGCTCTTCCATAACCCAATTTTGATCTGCAAACTTAGGTTGTTAACCAGCTAGAAGAGAAACTGATTAGTACCCTTCAACATATGCAGTACAGTCTAACCTACCTTATCACACTAAATTATCCTGGTTGTAGTTTTACCTTTCTGTTTGTATTTCATCTTTTGATTTCTTTTATTAGGGAGACAATAAGATATTGGGACAAGTGTGTTTGATTTATATCACTTATGATGAAGTGGGATCCACTAAAATATAAATGCTGCATACCTCCCAGACCTACAGAAATCATACCTAAAACCTATTTGGAAAAACAAACAACCTAGACTAGCAAAGACAATCCTGGCCAACAAAGACAAGACAGGAGGCATCACAATTCCTGACTTGAAATTATACTACAAAGTTACTGTGATAAAATCAACATGGTATTGGCAAGAAGACAGACCTGAGTATCAGTGGAATAGATTAGAAGATGCAAGGGCATCTATGAACACACTCACCCATCTCATCATCAACAAAGGGGCCAAAAAAGCTCACTGGAAGAAAGATAGCCTCTTTAAAAAATGGTGCTGGAAAAACTGGCTCTCTACATGCCGAAAACTAAAACTTCACCCAGCTCTATCACTATACACTAAGCTAAAGTCAAAATGGATTAAAGATCTAAACATTAAAACAGAAACATTCAATCTCCTGGAAGAGAAAGTAGAAGGAACACTTGAAGACATAGGGGTAGGCATAGAGTTCATAAACAAACATATATTTGCATGTGAAACACTTGAAAAAATCAACAACTGGGATAAACTCTTCTTCAGGAGTTTCTGCACATCAAAAGAAATTGTCAACAGAATGAAAAGTGAAATCACAAATTTTGAAAAAAATCCTAACTAATAAGCAATCAGACAGAGGTGTGCCATCTCAATTATATAAAGAGCTAAGATAAAACATAGCCCTCAAATTTAAAGACCCAGTTCAGAAATGGTCATCTGAGATGCATACACACTTCTCAGAGGATGAAATTAAGGAAGTGAATAAATATATGAAAAAATGCTCCACATCGCTAGTCATCCATGAAATGCAAATAAAAACAACACTGAGGTATCATCTCATTCCAGAAAGAATGGCTATCATAAGGAAATCAACCAACAACAGATGTTGGAGAGGCTGTGGAGAAAAGAGAACACTTCTCCACTGCTGGTGGCTGTATAGACTGGTACAACCATTGTGGACGTCAGTGTGGAGACTCCTCAAAAGAGTGGGACTGGAATTCCTATTCAAGCCTGCTATCACTCCACTGGGAATTTTCTCAGAGAAATTGAAAAAAATACATCATAATGACATATATTTTCCTATGTTTATAGCAGCACAATTTGTGATAGCAAAATCTTGGAAACAACCAAGATGTCGGTCACATGAGAAATGATTCAAAAACACATGGTATTTCTATATAATGGACTATTACTCAACTATAAAGATTGATAAACTTGAAGCATTTATATTGAAGTGGATGCCACTTGAACATATATTCATAAGTGAAATAAACCAGACACACATTTGCAAAAATCGTATAGTCTCCCTAGTATAAGAAATCAAAAGAAGAAATACAAATAGAAATGCACAATAACAAAAAAAAAAAAATTTAGTCAGACATTTAGGGCAAACTGAATGGCATATGCTGCAGGGTAATAATCAGCTTCTCTTCTGGATCATTAACAACCTAAGTTCGCAGATCAAAATTGGAGAAATAGAAGAGGCGCAAGGCCAGCCAGCATTTTGGCCCTAGCCTTTCAAGGTCAGTGAAGACTCAGGACATAGGAGAACCTGTACTGTAACATCATGAAACTCAGTTGTGACCCAAATTTTCTGATCAAGGAGATGGAGTCTCAGTGTTGTTTTAATTTGCATTTCATGAATGGCTAGTGATATGGAGCATTTTTTCATTTATTTATTTGCTTCTTTAATTTCGTCCTCTTAAGAGTGTGTATTCATCTCAGATGCCCATTTCTGGATTGGGTCTTTAAATTTGAGGGCTCTAATGTATTTTAATTCTTTATGAATTCTAGAGAACAGGCCTTTGTGTGAGTGCTTATTCATCAGGATTTTTTTGAAAATTGTGGGTTGTGTTTTCACTATGTTGACAATATCTTTTGATCAGCAAAAACTCCTCAAGAAGAGTTGATCTCAGTTGTTAATTCTTTCAAGTGTTTCCCGTGCGAATACATGTTTGTTCATGAACTCTTTGCCTACCCCTATGTCTTCAAGAGTTCCTCCTAAGTTGTCTTTCAGGAGAAGGAGTGTTTCTGTTTTAATGTTTAGATCTTTAATCCATTTTGACTTTAGCTTAGTGTATGGTGATAGAGCTGGGTGAAGTTTTAGTTCTTGGCATGTAGAAAGCCAGTTTTTCCAGCACCATTTGTTAAAGAGGCTATCCTTCTTCCAGTAAGCTTGTTTGGCCCCTTTGTCAAAGATAAGATGGCTGAGTGTTTTCGTAGATGCCTCTGCATCTTCTAATCTATTCCACTGATCCTCAGGTCTATTTTGTTGCAAATACCATGTTGATTTTATCACAGTGACTTTGTAGTATAATTTCAAGTCAGGAATTGTGATGCCTCCTGCCTTGTCTTTGTTGGCCAGGATTGCCTTTGCTATTCTAGGTCTTTTATGGTTCCAAACAAATTTTAGGAATGATTTTATGTCTGGGAGATACATTGGTGGCAGTTTGATAGGATTGCATTAAATCTGTACAGCAATTTTGGGAATACGGCTATCTTTAAGATGTTGGTTCTTCCTACCCAGGAGCAGGGAATATCTTTCCATTTTCTGAAGTCATCTATGATCTCTTTTTTTAGGGTTTAATTTTCTGTGAAAATATCTTTGACTACCTTGATTAAGTGAATTCCATAGCATTTCATTTTCTACAGTGCTATTGTAAAATGTATTGTTTCTATTGTTTCTCAGTGTGTTTGTTATCTGTGTAGAGGAATGCTATTTACTTTTGAGTATTGATTTTGTATCCTGCTATGCTACTGAATTTCTGTATCAATTCTAGTAGCTTCTTGGTGGAGCTTTTTGGGTCTGCCAAGTAAAGTATCATGTCATCTGCAAATAGTGATAATTTAACTTATTTAACTTCTTCTTTACCTATTCTTATTGCTTGTATTTCTCACTCTTTTCTAATGATTGTTGCTAGTGATTCCAAAACTCTATTGAATAAGAGGGGTGATAGAGGACATCCTTATCATGTGCCAGATCTAAGAGTAAAGGATTTCAGTTTTTCCCCATTTAGAATTATAGTAGCCATTGGGTTGTCATAGATGGCTTTTATTAAATTGAGGTAGAGGCCTTCTATTCCAATTTTCTGTACAACTTTGAACATGAATGAGTGTTGGCCTTTGTAAAAAGCTTTTTCTGCATCAATTGCAATGACCATGTGGTTTTTAGATTTCTATTAATATAGTGTATTACATTTATAGATTTTTGAATAGTGAACCATCCTTGCATCCCTGGGATGAATCCTACCTGGTCATGGTGTATTGCTGTATTTCGCTTGCTAGGATTTTATTCAAGATTTTTGCATCTATGTTGATGAGGGAGATTGTCCCGTTGGTTCTCTTTTTTTGTTGTCTTTCTGTGGTTTTGGAATCAATATAATACTTGACTCTAGAAATGATTTTGAGAGGACTGCTTCCTTTTCAATTTCATTGAAGAACTTGAGTAGTGTAGGGATTATGTCTTCTGTAAATTTCTTGTAGAATTCAGCTGTGAATCCATCAGGACCTGGACTTTTCTTTGTTGGTAGGCTTTTAATTACATTTATCATTGGCTATTATTGGCTTATTGAGAGTTGCTCTATCTTCTTGATTCAGTTTTGGTAACTTGTACCTTTCAAGGAATCTGTCCAATTCTTCTGTGTCTTCTATTTTGTGAGTGTAAAGATTCTCGAAGTAACTTAATAATCTTCTGAATTTCCCCTGAGTCTGTGGTGATTTCACCTTTTTCATTACTTATTGCTTGTGTTTGAATTTTTTCTTTCCTCTTTTTGATGAGGTTAGACAGGAGCTTATCGATTTTGTTTAGTCTTTCAAATAACCAGGTTTTTGATTTATGGATTCTTTGAACTATTTTCTTCATCTCAACTGAATTAATTTCTTCTCTAATCTTCATGATTTCTTCCGTCTTTGGGCTCTGGGTTTGGTTTGCTCTTCCTTTTGTAGATATTGGAGATGCAAATAAACATTAGGGTGTTTATTTGTTCCCATTCTGTTTTCCTGATGTGTGAGTTCATAGCTATGATTTTCCGTCTGAGAACTGCTTTCATTGCATCCCATAAATTCTGGTAAGTTGTGGTTGAATTTTCATTGAATTGTAGATATTGTTGAATTTCTTGTTTAATTTCATCTGTGACCCACTGATTGCTGATTAGGGTGTTGTTTAATTTCCATGAGTTTAGCAGGTTTTTCTGGTTCTTTTTTCATTTATTTCATAGATAATTTGATTACTTACATGATTACTTACATACTAAAATTGTCACCACAATTGAGAGAATTAGCACATCTGTCAATTCATATGGAAGCTAAGGTGTTCCTCTGGGTGGCGTGTGTGTGTGAGAGTGTGCAAGAGTGTGTGACGCAAACACTTTACATCTAATCTAGCCTTTTGGCATCTTCATTCTGGGATGCTGTAGAGCTCCCTACAGTCCTAATACTGACTCTCCAGGACTTCTCATCTTGTATAACTTGGTCTGCATCTCCTGCTTTCCTCTTGCGTTTAGCTTCTATTTACTTATTTATTTACATGGTACAGAGTCTCCCTATGAACCTCAAAGTCAGAGTCATCCTCCTCTCTCAGCCTCCCCAGAGCTGGGATTATAGGCCCACATCACCATGCCCAGTGGTTTCAGTGGCTGGCACAGTGCGTCAGGTGTTCTGAGGCCAGCACAACATGCAAAGCTGGGGATTGAACCTAGATCTTTGCTCTTGCCAGGCAGCCACTTAAACTTCTGAGCTATCTCCCTAACCCTATATTTAGCCTCTTTTGAGCACTATTGTACTCTCTGCTTGCAATGAATTTGACTGCCTTAGATTCCATGTGTATAAAATCATACTGCATTTTTCTTTATGCCTAGATAATTTCACTTAGCTTAGTGCATTCCATATTCACTTATCTTGTTGCAAAAGGCAGAATTTTTTCCCTTTGAAAAGCTGAATAGTGCTTCATAGTGTTATGCCATTTAACTTGCAGGTCTTTTCTGACATTCTGTAGGTTACCTTTTTCATCTTGTTTCTCTTGCTATGCAAAAGCTTTCTAGGTTGATGTAGCCCCTCTTGTTTATTTTTGGTTTGTTGCCTATTTTTTAATGCCATATCCCCCCAAAATTGCTGATAACACAATGTCAAGGGGCTTTTCCCTACTTTATCTTCTGGTAGTTTTACATTCTAAGTCTTATTTGAAGTCTTTAATCCATTCTGGGTTGATTTTGTGCATGGTATACAGTAAATAACTTTTTTATTCTTTGGTGTGTGGATGTCTAGTTTTTCCACCATTTATTGAATATCATTATGTATTCTTAATGCCTATGTTGAAGATAGGATATATATATATATATATATATATATATATATATATATATATATATATATATATATATATATATATATATATATATATATATAATACTCCATTTAATTAGCCAGTGTATCTGTTGGTACATCACTATGGTACTATTTTTGACTATTATTGATTTATAAGATAATTTGAAATCAGGAAGAATGACATCTACAATCATGTTTGTTGCAAGACGTATTTGATATAATCAAATTTTGATGTAATCAAAACCAACTACAAATATTTATAGATAAAGATTACATATTTGAGACCTTTTCTAATTTTATTGAAAAAACCTATGGATTCATTGAGCCTACTAATTAGGATCCCATTGCAACTGGCAAGCACCATGCATCCAATCAAATATACAGATTTACCTGAGGTGAGCAAAAACTGCTTCTACAGATAATCCAATTTGGACAAGAACTGAGTGTACCATCCAAACCACTGTAATTCAAAGCTCACATGAGAAACTCAGCAAAGGAAATGGGGATTGGGAATTTTTTAACCAAAAAAAAAGAAATGGGTACATAAAATCTGCTTTATAATCAGCTTTATATGCCAATTCTTGAGGAGCTATTTTGTGGTTTTCAAGTATTTTCAGATATATAATTGTACTGGGGGTTCCGACTGATGTCAGTGAGGCTTCAGGAGAGGAGGTGAGCAAATTTGCCTAAGTCAGCACCTCCCTGAATCATACCTTAAGGAAGTGCCTGTGCTTCGTGCACACTGCAGTGATACTCCCAGCACCAACAGAATTCTTGGTTCGTGAGCTTTTTCCTCACAAGGACAGGGCCTACATTTCCTGTAGCCTGCATGTATGGGCGTTAGTTGACATAACATAAAAATTATTGTTCTAATCTTTGAGAAAGTGAGGATTACTTAAAATTATAATGGTACTACTAATAAAAACAACTGGTAACTTTGTTCCTATGAAAACTGAGATTTCTCTTTATAATTAAATACTTAGAGCAAAATGCTGATCTACACCCTGCAAGACCATATAGTAACACATATAACTGATGCAAGAATCAAAAAATAGAACTTGTAGAAATAAAACTTCAAGGAAAAAATATGAAAGACATGAACAGATATTTCACACAATAGGAATTACATATGACCAATCGATATTAGAGAAGATGTTTGATTTCACTAGAGATGAAGGAAATGCAAATTAAGTTCTCAAGGAGATACCACTTTATAATCTTTATTGATTAAAAATTGTGAGTCAAATGATGACAGCCTATGATTTATAGATGCTATTTCACATAATTGACCAAAGTGTGTATTGCTATTACCACCTAAGAGACACTTAGCTATAACTTCATAAATACTAACATTATACATTTTCCTACATTGTGATTCCATTCCTGTATGAGTGAGTGTATGACATAATCAAATATCTAAAAAAAATCCACATAAGAATGACAAGGATAAAACCATACATTTGAACACACAAGATGAGCAAGGCAATGATCCCAAGAAACATCAGCAGGTTTTTGAAAGTTTCAGTTAGATGGTAGAATTCTCAGCCTGACTATATATGCTGATACCTGTGAAGCAAACAACTGCACTGAAGATAGCAATGTCTAATAGAAGGGTCACACTTGGAATGCCTGTCATTCTGGTATGCTAAGTGCATGCTTCTTGTCATGACATACCAATTATTACCATACTATCTCACAAGTAAAAGTTTTTTTATTTTATTTTTTATGGATAATAACTGAAAAAAAAAAGACACAAGAAAAAAATGTTACAGTACTGTCTAGCTACAGTGCTGTATAAATTTCTGTGTAAAAGTATGAGTATATTCCTATATTTTTAAATATTTTTTTTCTCATATTCTGTAAAAATGTAAAGTTCAATACATCGATTCTTGGTGGAAAATACCTGTTCCACGTTATGCCTAAGAAGTTTGATATTTAGGCAGATAGGGTAAACTGAACTGCATATGTTGCAGGGTAATAATCAGCTTCTCTTCTGGACAGTTAACAATCTAAGTTTGCAGATCAGAAATTGGAAAAAAGGAAGGGCTTCAAGGTCAACCAACATTTTGGCCTTAGCCTTTCAAGGTCAGTGAAGACCCAGGACATAGGAGAACCTGTACTGTAACATCATGAAATTCAGTTGTGCCCCCAAATTTTCTGATTAAGGAGATTATGGAGCCACAGAGGAATGTGATCAATGATCTATAGTGTGCCTAAGGAAAGTCACATGGAAGGAAAACTTTCTCTCAGGCTTTCACAGAGAGCAAATTGCTAAAGCAATGGCCGTGACTCCTCCACATGGCTAACACTGACAAAGGATCTACAAAGTGCAGTACAGTGTTGAAGGATAAACCCTGAGGGGACTTGACTGAACTTATCAGAAACAAAAGGTACACTTCTTGTTGTACAGGTCTTGCTTTATCATGGTCTTAACTATCCAGCAGAAATGTATAAAACGAAGTATATAAAGTAAAGCCATATTAATATACTGAGTTGTAAAAGGGTCTAGTCAAGAACTTCTGTGGATAACCCACTACTATTGTGGACTGCTGGACTGTGTTGGAGTATTTTGCTGAATTCAAGCACCTATAATAAGTGAAGGCCAATGGAATACTCATCTCTGACAGGATTAAACAAAAAAAAAGGGGGGATACAAAGGAAGGACCATTTTATATTTGTATACACAGAATAGTTAGGATAGTTATGCAGCTACTTTCACTTAATTCTATGAGAAGAAATATTTGCACTAATAGTGTTTGGATAGGAGACCCTGTCTGCTTCTTGTACTATGGATAACAACTAGGAAGATTACAATGTAAAAAATATTGGTTATTGAAATTGTCCTATTAATCAGGTTTGAAACTGTCTCATTGATATTTTTCTCTAAATAAAATAAAATAAGTTTTTAAAAAAGCAACCAGAAAGAAAGAATGTTCATTAACAACCTTACTTATGTGTTCACTGATTGCAGGGGCCATGGAGATGACTCAGTAGAATAAGTGCTTGCCTGGCAAGCACAAGGGCCTGAATTCAATCCCCAGTTCCACCAAAAAACAAATAGCAACAACAACAAAAATCACTGGTTGCAAATGTCACAAGATTCTAACAGTAGCATGGATGAGTGAATTCTGATATATTCACACAAGGCAATGTCCTTCAGTAAAAAGGAATGAACTATAGATGCAACAATTATAGGAATGCATAATTGGTGAGAAATAAATCTCAAAAAAATTGATACCAATTTATAGAAATTCGTTTCATAAACAAAATATAACTAAAGAAATAGTGTTAGAAGATGTGGGAATGTGGACATGGGGTGAGTATTTTGCAGAGTAGGATTCAAGACTTGTGAGTCCCTTTGCATCCATTGCCTACATGTAGTCTTAAACCAATGCAAAATGAGCAAATCCATGGAGGTGCTGCAGATGTCTGTGTTTCTGTGATCTGTAGATATATGTTTCTTATACATTGTGTTCTCTTGCTCTCACTCTAACTCTTGAGCTCTCTCAGCAATTTGTCTGTGGGTTCTCTCACACAAGCTTAGGATGGTAATAAATAATGACACTATAAAAAGGTCCAGTCTAGAAAGATGAAGAATCAGGATGAAATGTTCAGGATATCCTCATACTGTATTGGAAATAAATCCATCCTGAGTTTATTCTCCTTGAAGGACATTTGGTGAACTAATCCATGAGAAGGAGCCATCCGATTGTTCTCAAGTTAGAAAGCAAACAAATAAACAAATCTGGTGCTATTAAATTTTGTTCATATTAATTTTTTTGATAAAGAAAAAGCATTGAGACAGTTTCAAAATAGGTTAGTAGGACAATTACAGCAATTAATATATTGCATATTGTTGTCTTCATAGTAGTTATTCATAGTACAAGATGCAGATATAGTATCTTATCTAAATGCTATTAGTACAAGATAATTTAACTTTTTAAATAGTAGATTGTGCAGTGCTTCATCACAGTCTTTTGCCACTCGTACTTGAGCGCTTGGGATTCTTTGGCCCACCACAGTCTCTCCCTCTCTCCCATCTTTCCTCTTCCCTTCTCCATCACCAAGAGGGCTTATGGTCCTGCATCAGTGTGATTGCAGCTACAGGATCTGAACAGCTGCAATTGATGCTGGGGATAATTTCATAAGGGAGTATGATATAATACCAGACCAAAAAAAGAAAAAAACTTCACTGGAAATTTCCATTGAGACGGGACAATTATTTTATTCTCTATTTTTATGTTTCTGGCATGGGATCTCACTATGAAGCTCAGGCTCATAAGGATCCTTCGGTTTTCAGCTTCCCCAGCATTGGGATTATAGGCTTTCACCTCCATGCTGGGTCTCATGGGTGGCTCAGTGTACCGGAAGATGGGGCTGCTGCAGCCTGTGGTGCTGGGTTTCGAACTGTTTAGAACTAAGCACTTGCCTAAACAGGCGCTGAGTCTGCTAAGCTATTTCACTGGCGCAATCTAAAATCATTATTAAGGCCCAAGTCCCACCACAGCTCATCCAGTGAGTGAGAGCTCCAGGCCCGCCATGCTGGAGACACAGTTCCCAGCAGTCCCAGGTCCCACCTTGTGGTCCAAGACCCAGCGAAGCTCGACCTGTGAGTGAGAGCCCCAGAGGTCAGTGCTATACAAAATGGCAAAGACAAGGAGAAAAATGTAATCTCAGGCCTCGAGTCCACCAGTAAGTGCAGAGGAAACTAGCTCAGCTGAAAAGAATGAATTAACAGATACGGAAACAAAGGAATAACACCAGAATAATATAGAGGAACTCAGACGAGAAGCAATTCCTGAAATAAAAAATGAAATATCTTAATACATAGCATCTGAAATAAAGAATCAATGCAGAAACATCAGAGGGAAAACCAATGCTCACACACAAAAAGTGCAAAGAGCACTATTCCATCTGAAACGTATGAATTAACAGCATCTGAAGCAAAGAAAGAACAGCAGAATGGTGATGAGGAACTCAAAGCAGAAATAAGTTCTGAAATCCAACAAGAATTCTTTGAAATAATAGCATCTGAAATACACAAACAAGTTTGGAAATATGTAGAGGAAAGCCAACTTGGAAGAAACTCTGCAGAAGAAGAATTAACAACTACCTCTAAAGAAGGCATGGATTAAAAAAATACAGGAGATCAGAAATATGATGGATTCCTTGAATGAGCAATACAGAAAAGAAATAGAATGCATGAAACAGAGTCAAAGAAATATAGAAGAACTAAAAATATCAATCATGAGTCTACAAAACCGTTTGAGTAAAAGCAAAGACAGAGTTTCAGATCTTGAAGAAGCTGCTGCAGCTAATGAAAAGGTGAGAAAGGATCTCTTAAAAACAATGAGGATGCAGGAAACAATAATCCATCACCAGCAAGATGACACCAGGATGAACAATGTGAGATTAATTGGTATCAATGAAAATGAAGGAGTCAATACAAATGACATAAAACCAATCTGGGGAGAAGTAATCGCAGAAAACTTCACAAATATGAGGAAACAATACAATATTCAGGAAACTGAAGCATGCAGAACAACAAATAACATCAATCCAAGTGAAAACACACTGAGACATATAATAGTCAAGATACCAGAAATCTAACACAAAAATAAGATACAGAAAGCTGCTAGACAGAAGAAACAGACCACATTCAAAGGAAAACCCATCAGAATTACACCCAACTTCTCTACACAAACCATGAAAGAAAGGAGACGATAGAGCAGAGTTCTACAAGTCCTGTACGAACAAAATTCCAGCCCAGATTATTATACCCTGCAAAACTCTCTTTCAAGTTTGATGGAGAAGTGAAACACTTCAACGACAAAGAACAACTAAGGAATTTCATGATTGCAAAGCCATCCCTTCACAGACTGCTGAAAGATATTCTAGAGAGAAACCACAATGACCAGAACTCTGTGGATGAGAATGGAAGGACCCCACTAAACAGGACAGACAATTAAGCACAGGTTACAAAGGAATAAATAACACCAGGTAAATATCATGACAAACATAAGTCAGCACATTTCAATTATAACCATCAATGTAATGGACTCAATTCACCAATTAAGAGAAATAGACTGGTACAGTGGATTAGGAAACAAAATCCAACAATATGCTGTATACAAGAAACACACTTAACTCAAAAGGACATTCATAGGCTCAAAGTCAAAGGACGGAAATAAATACTGCATTCCCTAGCTCCTCAGAAAAACGCAGGAGTAGCAGTTCTGTTCCCAGACAGTCTCAACTTCGTGCCAAGAAGGATAAAATGACACAAAGAAGGCCACTATATATTGGTCAGGGGAAAAATTAAAGAGCAAGAGGTAACAATCATAAATATCTATGCACCAAACACAGGAGCAGCCAACTATACAAGACAAACCTTAATGGACATGAAAAATCTAATACCTAACACCACAATCTTAACAGAAGACCTTAACACACCCTGATCTCAAAAAGATAGGTCAACCAGACAAAATATTAGCAAGGAAGTATCAGAACTGAAGCAGAACTTGGAACATATGGACCTGGTGCACATGTACAGAGTGTTCCACCCAATCACAGCTGAATACACATTTTCTTCAGCTGCACACGGGTCATTTTCCAAAATAGACCACATACTAGTCCAGAGGTCATACCTAAGTATATGCAAGAAAATAAAAATCATCCCATGCATATTATCTGACCACAGTGCAGTGCAACTGGAACTAAATGACAAAAGAAACCAGAAAAACCCTCCAAATTCATGGAAATAAAACAACACCCTACTCAGCAATCAATGTGTCACAGAAGAAATTAAAGAAGAAATTCAACAATATCTATAATTCAATGAAAATTCAAGCACAAATTACCGGAATTTATGGGATGCGATGAAAGCAGTTCTTAGAGGGAAAATCATAGCTATGAACTCAAACATTAGGAAAACAGAATGGGAACAATTAAACGCCCTAATGTTGCACCTCAGACAACTAAAAGAGTAAATAAAATCCAGAGCACAAAGAAGGGAAGAAATCATAAACATTAGAGCAGAAATTAACTCAATTGAGATGAAGAAAACAGTTCAAAGAATCCATAAGTCAGAAAGTTGATTCATTGAAAGACTAAATAAAGTTGATAAGCGTCTAGCCAACCTCATTAAAAAGTGGAACAAAAAAATTCAGCTGCATTCAATAAGGGACGAAAAAGGTGAAATCACCACAGACCCAGGGGAAATTCAGAAGATTACCAATAGTTACTTCTAGAATCTTTACGCTCACAGAATAGAAGACACAGAAGAAATGGACATAATCCTTGAAAGGCACAAATTACCAAAACTGAGTCAAGAAGATATAACAACTCTCAATAAGCCGATAACAGTCAATGAAATACGAAACATGATAAAAAGCCTACCGACAAAGAAAAGTCCAGGTCCTGATGGATTCACAGCTGAATTCTACAAGAAATTTATAGAAGATATAATCCCTACACTATTCAAACTCTTCAGTGAACTTGAAAAGGAAGCATTCCTCCCAAAATCACTTCTGAAGGCAAGTATTATACCGATTCCAAAACCAGGGAAAGACACAACTAAAAGGGAGAACTACAGGCCAATGTTCCTCATGAACATAGATGGAAAAATACTCAACAAAATCCTGGGAAATAGAATACAGCAATCAATCCTAAAATTTATTTGGAACCACAAACGACCTAGAATAGCAAAGGCAATCTTGGCCAATAAAGACAGGGCAGGAGGCATCACAATTCCTGATTTGAAATTATACTACACAGCCACTGTGATAAAATCAACGTGGCATGGGCAACAAAATAGACCGGAGGATCAATGGAAGAGATTAGAAGATGCAGAGGTATCTATGAAAACACTCAGCCATCTTATCTTTGACAAAGCAGCCAAACATGCTTACTGGAAGAAAGGTAGCCTCTTTAACAAATAGTGCTGGAAAAAATGGCTTT
This sequence comes from Ctenomys sociabilis, assembly GCA_004027165.1. Classification (NCBI taxonomy): domain Eukaryota; kingdom Metazoa; phylum Chordata; class Mammalia; order Rodentia; family Ctenomyidae; genus Ctenomys; species Ctenomys sociabilis. The sequence continues at coordinate 29,706 of PVKA01014972.1, forward strand.
CTACATGGCAAAACTAAAACTTGACCCAACTCTATCACCATGCACTAAGATAAAGTCAAAATGGATTAAACATCTAAACATTGAAACAGAAACACTCAATCTCCTGGAAGAGAAAGAAGGAGGAACTCTTGAAGACATAGGGGTAAGTAAAGTGTTCATGAACAAACATATATTTACATGGGAAACACTTGAAAGAATCAACAACTGGGATCAACTCTTCTTCAGGAGTTTCTGCACGTGAAAAGAAACTGTCAACAGCGTGAAAAGACAACGAATAAATTTTGAAAAAATCCTAACTAATAGGCAATCAGAAAAAGGTCTGCTGCCTAGAATATATAAAGAACTAAGATATAACAGGGTCCTCAAATTTAAAGACCCATTTTATAATTGGGCATCTGAGCTGAATACATACTTCTCAGAGGACGAAATTAAAGAAACATAAATATATGAAAAAATGTTCCACATCACTAGCCATCCATGAAATGCAAATAAAAACAACACTGAGATATCATCTCACTCCAGAAAGAATGGCTATTATAAGGAAATCAACTAACAACAAATGTTGGAGAGGGTGTGGTGAAAAGAACACTTCTCCACTGCTGGTGGGAATGTAGACTGGTACAACCATTGTAGAGATCAGTGTGGAGACTCCTCAAAAGAGTAGAACTGGAAATCTCATTCAAGCTGGCTATACCCCTACTGGGAATTTTGTAAGAGGAAAAAAAAAAAACTTATATCGGAGTCATATATGTGTACCTATGTTTATAGCAGCACAATTTGTGATAGCAAAATCTTGGAAACACCCAAGACGTCCATCACATGAGGAATGGTTGAAAAAGATGTGGTATTTCAATATAATGGGGTATTATTTAGCTGTAAAGAATGTTAAGCTTGAATCATTTATATTGAAGTGGATGCCACTTGAACATATACTCATAAGTGAAATAACCCAGACACACATGTGCAAATATCATATAGTCTCCCTAGTATAAGAAGACAAAAGAAGAAATACATGTAAAAATGTTCAACAGCAACTAAAGACAATTGAGTGAGACAGTTAAGGCAAACTGAATGTCATATGCTGCAGGGTACTAATCAGCTTTTCTTCTAGACGGTTAGCAACCTAAGTTCACAGACCAAAATTGGGGAAATAGAAGAGCTGCAAGGCCAGCCAACTTTTTGGCCCTAGCCTTTCAAGGTCATTGAAGCCTCAGGGTATAGGAGAACTTGTACTGTAACATCATGAAACTCAGTTGTGCCCCAAATTTTCTGATCAAGAAGATCATGGAGGCAGAAAGGGGGGATCCAAAAGAGGAATCATGATGTGTGTGTATAAACAGTACAGTTAGAATAAGTATGTTGTGCTTCTGCATAATTCTATGAGAAGCAAGATTTGCACTAATAGTGGTTGGACAAGATTTTATATTGTCTTCTAGTACTATGGACAACCACTAGGAAAATAACAAGTTAGAAAGTATTAATTATTGAATCTGTGATATAATTCAGGTATAAAAAATAAGTAGACAGCTACACTCTCTTGATTCACTGATTATAGACATCTGGTATAATAATGTCTGCAAGTATAATATCATGTATTTACCTTGTACAATACCAAAACACTATGAAAACAGTTTGCAATGTATTAATTTATTGAATCTGTCCTGTTAAATTGTCTTGAAGCTATCTTATTGGTATTTGTACTTCAATAAAATAAAATAGATAACAATGAAAAATAAAATAAAATGAAATCTTTATTAATTTGTAAATAACTATGTAAATATATTAATTCTTGTTGCTTTTCTATAAAGAGCAAAATCAGTAAAAATTTTCTGCAAAATGGGAAGTTCTACTTTAAGCTTTCCTCTGAACAAAATGAGGTTTTCACCTACATAGACTAGAGGTCATTTGTTAACTTTCTCTTTTGTATTATAGTACATGTTTGAATTCTCTCAATTATGTTGCTATTTTTCTCACAAAGACAAATATTTTACTCTATTTTTGGCTCTATAACAAAAATGCCATAAGCTGGGTAACTTAAAGAGAATAAATTTTGCTTTCTCATAGCTCTGGAAATGAAAAGTAGAGAATCAAGGTACCTCCAGTTTCAGGGTCTGGCAGTGTCACTTGCCCTGCATTCTACAGAGAGAAAAATACTGTTTCCTCACTTCTGAAATATGAAAAGTTGAAAGGCTCAAACACTAGAAGGATACTGTTCTCCCTCTTACATGACCTTGATTGACCTTGCATGACCTCACCACCTCTCAGGGCTACCACGTTGCGCATTATGCTTCAGCACACGCTTTTTGGAGGTGACACATTCCAACCACACTTAAGGCTGGTGCGTGTATTTCATGCCACCTGTGATGTAGCCCAACATGATTACTTTTCTTCTCTAAAACTGACAATCTGATAAAAAACAAAAAGGTTTTAAAGAGCTTAGAGCAGTTCATGGCAGGAATATTGTTTCAAGAAATGAAGCAGACCATTTTCTTCAGAAACTAAAATCACTTAGTTCAGACAGAAAACCTTTCAACTGTGGAATTAAATCCCAAGCAGCTCTCCAAAGGTGACTATGAAATAAAGAATGAGGAATTGAAACTTGGCAGATGTTGGTTGGTTAAACTGCAACTGTGGTCTAGAGCATCAGCCATGTAGATAACAAATAGCAAAGTCAAGAATAGCCATGACAAAGTGAGGACTGATTGATTTCCTATGTGCAAGTGTAGAGCCTTACCAAGTATCTGTCTTTAATGAAACATCCATCATGCTTCCTTCTTTGCTTATCCATGATTGTAGGCATGCAAGCAGGACCCACGTTCTGTGCCTTAAAATCAGCATCATTTTGCCTTGCACCACACAAACAGGAAAACAAGTACAGAGCTGAGGTGTTGTGAGCTTTACATTAATTTCCTTACACTGGCTGGTGTCCCCAAGTCTCCTAATAGTCATATTTGACAACAAATTCCTCATTAAGAGACAGAACTGCATTTATTGTATTATGATTTGAATCATTCCTTGTCCAGCCATTCCTTTAAATTTGTTTAAATTTCAGTATTTAAATAAGAGATAATAACTAGCATCTTCTTTAGTCTGTGTAATGCTTTATATTTTATCAACTATTTCTGAAAGAATCTTATGTTCCTGGGAGATAAAGGCTAATTTCCTCTTACTATAGAAACCATTTCACTATTCACACATGTATCAAAAGCAGTATGTTATAGACCTTAAATGTACATAGTACAATTCGTTACCAAGTATAATTTATAAAGTATTGACAGTGCTTGCTGTTACCTTAAAGGAGGATAGAAGGGAGCCTGGGATGGAGGATCTAGCAGCATGCTTTGTCCGTGCTCCAATTTCATGTGGAGGACTGTATGGTTAGAAAAAGCAGTCTAACTTCACTTCTGAAAGACTACTTGGACACCAGTAAGAACGCGAGCACAGAAGGAAATATTTCCCAGCTGAAGAAGCTGATTTTGAGTTCAACCAAATAATTATAAAACATGCATTTGTCAATTCTTCCAATGTTACTTATTCTTTTCAAATAAAAGGACTAAATGACCCAGGAAGGCAAAAATAGAAGGTCTCACTAAAAAGAACAGAATAAAGAAAAATCCAAAATCTGATAAATAGCTTCCCTAAAAAAAAAAATCTAGTTGACTTCAATGCTTATAATTGTAGGGAAAGACAAATGCTTATTTAAACTGCACCTAATTTTCAGTCCAACCGGGAAGAAGCAGGTTAAGAACTGAATGCTCTCCTCCATGCCTACCACTCTGCCAACCACAAACCTCAACTTCACTGATCGCCTTCACTGAATAAGGGAGCGAATGCCCATCCATCAGTGGTTTGGCCCTTATTTATGAGTGCAACTTAAATGAGGCTATAAAAGTTTTAATTAGCAAATATATAAGCACATAAAATAAATATTGCGTATGTAATTGAAGTCAACCCTCATTTTCCAAGGTGGGACGCTGAGGACTACTTTCCCCATGGCTTCATTGTACCTCCTCTGATATCCACATGCTAACAGCAAGCATCCGCCAAGAGCTGCTCCAGCTCTTGCAGAGGACACACCTACCACGCAAGAGTCCTGCACACAGGGCCAGCTCACCAGTCTCACATCAAGGGCAGAGATCCTTTTCCTCAAATTCTAGTAAGCAAAAAATTTAACCTGAGCTAAAAGCCAAACTATTGTACATGGAACACTGAGGTATATGCTTCCTCTCGAGTTTTAGGTTGAAACACAGAAATCATCTCATATATTCTCACATCTTAACTCTACCATTAAGATTAGTGCTTTCAACAGAGTGTATAATAAGACAATTTTTAAACTGAGGATTATGTTGCTAGGTGAACTCTTAAGTTTTCAAGAAAAGACTTTTTCTCTGGATTATTATACATCTGTCCTTCAGCCTATGAAAACAAATGCCAGGTAGGCACAAATTCCACTAATCTTCTTGCATGGTCACTCTGCTAAGCTTGAAGTTAGGTAATAACAGCTCCAAGCTACTCCATCCTGAGTACATGCCAAATAATTTTCATTTGTTTTCTCTAATGAGACTCATGAGGGTCATAATAGTGATCAGAACTCACTAAATTCCATGTTTACAGATGTGAAAATGCAGCTGCCCGTGATCATAGCATTAGAACTCAAGGGCTGGCATGGGGATCCAACTCTGTCTTAACTTGAAGGACACACTCTTCTATTGTTCAAGCAGGCTATTGAAACAAACCAGCAAACTGAATAATTTCAAGAGTCACAATGTCCTTATAACTAAACTAGCATAATTGAAAGGCTGGATTAATTCAAAATCCAGTGAATACTGCCCTTGGTGAACATTTGGAAACTATAAAATGTCAAAGCAATACCCTCTTCCTCAGCACTGGTTTATAGTAAAAATGTTAAATTACAAATAAGATCCTCATCCAAGACTGCCTTCAGGGAAGACTGCCTTCCTGGCTCCATAGGCTTCTTGTTGCATTTCCTAGGGTGCAGGACAGCTCAGCTAGCCCTATAGTAAGCTAATCTGTGTAGTGCAGGGAGCTGGATGTGAGAGTGCAGGACATTTCCTCTACCTAGGTCTCTGTGCCTAGGAAGAGTTGTCCAGAGAGCCCATCAAAGGCTTCTGTAAGTGACCTTCAGTGCTGTGGGGAGAAATTTTCTTAGCCCTGCATGTTCAGGCTTAAGAAGACAATCTAGAATGCAACATCTTACAGATGCAGAACACCAGTACCTTATACCTATGGAACAATACAAAAAAGCCACTGGCCTAGGGTATGAATTTCACTAAGGAGATAAACAAGGTATGCTTCCTTTGAATAGGCAAAGCCTTGGAAGGCTTATTCTAGGGGGAAAGTACAGATGTATAAATAAACACTCGGCCAGGAAATGCAGTCTCTAGGATGAAAACAAACATTCATGAAGAGTGAGGACCAGTTGTAGGGCTACAACTGGAGACAGAAGAGGCTGAGGTATTGGAAATCTTAGGAGCCCAGAACCCACTATAGAGAAGCAGCCCAGAGGAAGGGTTGGAAAGTGGGTCTTCCAAGCTGCAAAGTACATAAAACCCACTGAAAATCGTGTTCAATCTAAATTCTGATTATTTTTGAGTTCTGAGGTGAAGCTGAAACTTCCAAGTTACCCCAGGCTGTTTGGCTTTCAGCTCCTCACTGCAATACCATGGTTATACGGCACCAGTTTTTTGTTTTTCTTTTTAACAATGATCATTAATAGAGTGTAATAGTAAAGTATTAGGATTAGTGACAAGTGAGCATGCCACATGAAATTAGAGGAGGAGCTGTGTGTAGTAGCGTTTAAGTGCAGAAACGTACCTGCCAGGTGGTGACGGGAAGGCCTCCAGGCTCAGCATCCTGGACTGAGCTCAGGTGCTCTGAAGATGGCCCCATCATCTCTCCACTTGCCTATTTAAAGCATGATGGGAAGTGTGCCATCTGATATGGACACAACCGATGGCATCGAAGTTACATAGGCAGGGAAGACACAGGTGTGCTCACCACTGATGGTGACAAGGGGCTCTATACTGGGCCCCGTCCTACTACAACTGTTCTGCCTGGAGACTCCAAACACTTCCCTTCTGTCCCTCAGTGGTCCTCCACAGGTTAATTCCATACCCAAGTGGAAGAGCATGCACAGTAAAGGATAGAACTAATTTCAAACATGTGCCATGTAAATATCAAGTATAGACTGGTTCAAACTAATAATTTGTGAAGAAAACAGGTGAGTTGATGGTCATTTCTTCCAAATATAAGTCTTGACTTATGATCCCCACACATCCAGGCACAGCTTCCAAACTTCAAACCAACATTGATAGTGGTACTGCAGGAAGTATGAGGGTGTGGAACGCAGGCCACGTCCTCAGAAATGATTCTTTCTTAAGGTAGCTCATACCAAACTTACTTTGGGTGCTCACTGATCCATGAAATCTTTTGTGAGAACAAATTACATGACAGATACTAGGTTAGGTGCTAGAATAATCATAACTGAGCCTGACAAGAAGCTCTGCCTTTTTAAACCCAGTGGGTTCTGGGGAGATAGGAGAGTTGCACAGGGCATGATCCAGCAAATAAGGACAAAACAGAAGACACAGAAACTGCAGCAGCACTTCAGAGGCGTGAGCACTGTGGCACTGTGTCCTCCTAGAGTAGCCAGCCAAAGCACCAGAAAGCAGTGAGCCTTCGTTACTGAAACTGCAATAAATGGAAGGGATTCAAATGCAGCAGGCCTTCAGAGAGCCCAGGCAGTCTGTAAGGGATGGAGAGCTTTGGGAGATGTGTTCTCATTGGCTGAATGAGGTTTCTGTTGTATAGTTTTCCTTAAACACCTACCCGAGGGAGCTGGTGTGATGGCAGGAAACTGTAATTTCAATACTCAAAAGGCTGAAGCAGGATAACCATAAACTCAAGTCAGCCTGGATTATATAGTAAGTTTAAGGCAGGCCTGAACTATGTTATGAAATTCTGTCTGAAAAAAATATTACCTACCTGTGGGAGTACTCACTGGGGGTGCCAGGGACAAATCCATGGTAGAATCATAAGACACTTTCCTAGAAGAACAACTTCACCAAACTATGACTAAAGGAGTATGTGTGTCCCACAGCTGTGATGGGAGACTGGGGAGACATGCCTCACCCGCATAATTATTGCAGCCTCGCCAGCCACACTCTGGCACAATTGCCTCCATACCACATTCTTTTTCCTGTACGCAGAAGACTTAGTTAAGAAGAAGGAAGAAAACTTTGGCTGAGATCAGATTTGCAGCAAGTAAGTTGAGACATTCTCAGAAAGACTAAGCCTGCACTGAAGGTCTCAAGTTTCATTGATGATATCCCAGTAGAGGATACTGAGTGCTTGAGAGCTGAGCACCACCCATGAAAGCAGGCAGATAGCTTTGTTCCTGAATCTCACTGGTAAGGACAGGTACACAGCTGGCACATGGGTCTCTATCTAAAGGCCAGGTGTGAGCAGAAGAACACTACAAAGCTCATGGAATGGATACAGTCCAGATGTGTGCATATGGTGCTCCTGGAGCAAATGAGAGCTAACGGGGCTGTTTTCTCTGGGCCTCCAAGCTGAAGCTGCCCGGGAAGGAATGCCAGAGCCCTAAAAGCACTCAGGACATGTCAGGGCTGAGCTCTGTTCTTTCTGGGGAAGGAGGGGTACCTCCATGGCAGGGTCAGTCTTGCACCAACATGGCAACTACCACTAGTGGTTTCCTCTTGCTGCCAAGTCTCAGGGTGGGGTGAGGAAGGAGGAGCAGCCACCTGGGCCGGGCCAGGTTTCAATTACTGATTGCCACATGAAGGCAGAGGAAGAGTGGAGTTATCAGGGATTAGCTGAGCGTTTGGGGGAGGAATCCCAGCCTTTTCATTTAGCTATTCTGGGAAACTTTAGATTGGGCTACTGCTTAGAAGGATTTCTCCTGATGACACCCTCAAGTGGGTGGTAGAGTAATACCTTCAGAACCCCAGGTTACCCTGAGGTCACCCGCTCCTCTGCAGTGCTCCACCTCACTGCCATTCCGGAGCTGGGCCTTGTTCTGCATGGGTAGGAAATTCTCACCAGGCTGTTCTATATGTTCCTGAACACAGTGCAAGTGATAAAGCTCAAAAGCAGTGATGTGTGACAGGGATTTATGGGAGCCCAATTGCCAACTTCACACACAGTTTTGAATTTTCTACTAACCATATAAAACATGGAAAAGGAAAGAAGTGAAATAATGTCTTTTATTTAATATATTCAAAATATAATCACTTAAATGCACAATAAATGTAAAGCTACAAATGAGATATTTTTACATTTTCTTTACTTTAGTCTCTTGTCTGAGTTTTACTTGCAGGGCACATCTTCATTTGGACCATATTTGCAGCATTAAGAGCCATCTGAGGTGAATAGCTAGTGTGTTGGACAGGGCAGCAGTATTGCACCATGTGGTCCAAAGCCTGCCATGCCCACAAGGCATTCCTGAGATAACCAAGAGCCAAAACCACCAGGTCACTTGCATGAGCGCACACCACATACTAGGTAAAAGCAATGCTAGATCATACCCCTGGAGTCTGATCTGCACTCTTCCAGCATAGCCCATGCTCATTTCTCCCTTAACATCATAGCAAAGCTGTCCCCACACCTCCCTGACCCCCCATTCCTTTCAGAGCCCTCCTCTGAGTGAGCCCTGCCTGCCCAGATGCCCCACCCCCTGGCCTTACCAGTTACCTCCTAGTAACTGCACTTGCTGTTAGGTCCCTGCTGACCCTTTCAGCAAAACTGACTGCTCTGATTAAAACAATTGCAAAGTAATCCTGTGGGGTTTTTGCAGACTTCATCTGAGAGATGTTTTAGATATGCAGCAAAACTGAACAGGAAGTGTAAGGTTCCCAGAAACCCTCCTGCTTGAGCCTACTCTCACCACCTCTCTTGCCTGTTTTCCCATACTATTCACATCTTACCTCGTTTTGGAAAGTGTTAAAATTGATGCACTTGTATCATGATACATGACTAGCTTAAGCCACAGTTCACATCAGGGCTCATGCTCTGTGCTGTACAGTTCCATGTAGCTTTGAGTCGAAGCAAAACAGTCAAGTATTCACCATTACAAAATACTTCCTCTGCCTAGTAATCTTCTATGGAATTATTCCTTCTCCATCTCTACCAAAGTCTTCTGTCTATCCTCTTGCCTTTTCCAGAATGTCATATAATTGTAAACATATTTCCTGATTAGCTTCTTGCATCATGAATATGCACTTAAGCTTTTTCTGTCTTCTCATGGCTTGATACTTAATTTTTACATAGAATAATATTCTACTACATGGTTGCACCCATTTGTTTATCTATTCACCTACTAACGGATATCATAGCTGCTTCCAATTTTATTCAATTATGAATTGAGCTACTATAAGCATATTTGTACAAGTTTTGTGTGGCATATTTATTTTAATGATTAAAATATAATTCAAACATCATTATAGGCATTAAATATTTGCACAACTTTTCTGCAAAACTATAGAACAATCGTGGATTTGGGATTAAGGCTTTAAACATTTTTTGACAGATGCTTTGCATAACCCTATAAATTTTAAAGTTAGCTTGTCAATTTCTGCAAAAGCATTTACTGATGTTTAACTTGAATCAATTCTTAATGAACTGGAATCTTAATATTGTATCTTCTGATATCAAAACAAGATATATTTTTCCCATTTATTAAGACATTCTGCAATGATTCTCAGCTATGCTTGCTAGTATAATTTAATCTTTCATATATTTTATCATATTGAGGTCTGGAATTTCACATTTTTCACATTCTTACAAAAAACATTGATTTTATTTAATTTCCTAATTGCTTAGTGCAAATAGACATGCAGTTAAGGGCTGGGGAGATAGCTCAGTAGAGTAAGCGCTTGCCTAGCAAGTGCAAGAGCCTGAGTTCAATCTCTGGTTCCACCAAAGAAAAGAAAAGAAATACAAATAATCTTTTAGGTAAACTCATCTATTGATTTGGTGCCTTTTTTATATACTGCACCAAATACTCTGCATAACCACTAAGAAGACAACAATTTGCAATGTATTAATTATTGAAACTGTTCTACTAATTGGTTTTGAAACTGTCGCATTGCTATTTGTTTCTCAATAAAATCGTTAAAAAATAAAAAATGAATGAGTAAATAACATCACCCAAGAATCAAGGCTGTTGTGTCTTGCCTCTTTCCTACTTAGTCTAGGTTCCTCCCCTGCCCCGTGCCTTACATGCAGGTGAGTTTCATGCGCCTGCTTATGGGAGGCATCTGTGTTTCCTTCACCCTTTAAACACTGAAGACACAGTGTTTTTCCAGGATGGTGTTAGACAAAGGTTTTATCATTAATGTTCTTTGTTGAAAATAAATGCAGAGTTTATGTTTTACAAATGTTGACTACTTTTATTGACTTTTTTATTTTAATGTGTTTATATGATGAATTACAATACTGAATTTCAAATATCATGCCTGCTCTGTTTTCCTTGTGTAGAGGACAGTACCACTTGGCCGTGATATTAATCATCATGTTAAATTATTGCTTAGGGTTTTGTATCTGTTCATGAAACATATTGGCTAGTAGATTCTTTCAGTAATATCAGCATCTCACTGTGATATAAAGATAATGCTATTTTCAAAAAATATGCTACATAAAATTCCTTTCTGTTTTCTGAAAGAGTATACACAAAATTGGTAACATTGCTAACATATTTGGTAGAATTCACCAGTGAAATCATCTGTCCCTGAAGTTTTCTCTGAGGGTATGTTTTCACTATGAATTCAATTTCATTTAAAACATAAAGGATGATTCACTTTAATTTTTGTTGAGAAAGATTTGAACTGTGTGTCTTTATATGAAGATTTTTCAACTCATTTACATCTTTAAGTTAATTGACATAATCCTCTTTGCATTTCTTCCCTCTAGTCTTTGATATCATAATTGCTCAATTTTGCTCCTAATATTTGAGGTGTGTTTTTTCAACCGAGGTCATTTATTTAAGAGTTTTCTTTTCTATGACAAAAGCATAAAATACTGTGAATTGCTCCCTAAGTGTTTGCACCCAGTCTCCTGCAAATTTTAATATTCTGACCCTTCCTGATTCAGTTAAAACAACTTAGTCCTTTAGATTGCTTGATTCACATGTTATTTAGGAATGTGCTACTTTGTTTTCAAATATTTGGGGACTTCCTTTTAGTCACTGACATTTAATTGTAATTCCATTATGGGATTGCTTACTCTGGCTTATTCACCCATTCTACCATTTCTATAAAACTGTTGTGAGTTTTTACTTGTCATGTGATAGCTCTCTTTACTTTTCTAGCCTGCAAACTCCTATATGCTCCTCAGTACCCAACTCAAACATTAAGGTATCTGTCTAACCTCTCAGGGTCTGCAAAGGCCCTTTCTTTCCACATATACCGTGTGCCCCAGGACTGTATGTGCAGTAGGAAGTAACAGTTTATGGCTCCTGCTGGAGCCTGAGGTCTTTGGACCCCCTTTGTGTCATTTTTTTGTTTTGTTTTGTTTGTTGGTGGAACCAGGGATTGAACTCAGGCCTTTGCGCTTGTCAGGGAAGTGTTTATTCTACTGAGCCATCTCCGTGGCCCCATGTATCATTTCTTAAATACAGGAGCCAGTCAGTGACAGCAATGTTCAGTTCTCAGTCCTCCACAGCCCTCCCTTCCTTTCCAAGAATGACTCCAGCATGGTGAAGAAAATGTGACCCCAGGAAAAAGAAGATGAAGCCTAGGTAGGTTCTGTTGTGTCTCAGACCCGAGACTCAAGGCCAGAAGCCTACACAGGTGTTTGCCATGCCGGTTGCAGGAAGGCTCGGCCTGGACCCAGGAAGCAATGCCTGAATGTACACAGCAATGCGTGCTAGTGTGCGTGCAGCAAGCGGTGGGGTGGAGACAAATGTGTCCTCCATCTGGATTCCCCGGAAGAGAAGCAGCAGGATCTTCATTCCAAGACCTCACCACACTCAGTGCACTCAGTGACTTGATCTAAAATCCTTTCACCTTCCCCCACATCTACCTGAGCCCAGTTGCAACCAATGCTCTCATAGAAAAGTGCACTCCAGGTAGAAAGGAGGCTCTTCTTGTTTATCACAGGCTGCTTCAGAAAATCAAGTTCTTCAGAGAGATCAGTACAGAAGCCTACTGTGCTTCACTAGGAAAGGTTTAAACTCATCTGGTATAGACGGAGGACAGTCAGGGGCCACCCTGATCCACTCGGTGACCTCCAGTAGTAAGTTGAAGCAAACAATGTTTTCTATTCCTAGACAGCCTTTAAGAGCAAAGACAACAAGGGTATTAAGAAGCAGGAACGTTTATTTCCTAGTAATTAGGGATTTATCTCTGAAATGTACACTCATGACACCTACCGAAATGAAGGATTTGGCTTGCAGGGATTAAAAATCGAGATCCATCTCCCCTTTTTTCTACACCCCTTACTCCTAAAGTCTTTCAGGTACTTTCGCTGGACAAAGGCAGCGAGCTCTGCTGTGCCCAAGTCTTTGATCGGTATGTGAGGCATTCAGGCAGCCTCTGACCTGGTTTGGCTTCCATCTGACTCCCTGACTGCCCAGTCTGCTTCTGGAAAAGCATTCAGTGCGTTAAGTGCAGCACTGAGTAGTTGGGCTCACACTCAGCATAGCTTAGTAGTGTTTATCTCGGGTCCTTGGAGATGGCACAGTGAAAAGGGCATGCTGCACACAGTTGCCTTAGTCTTTATTCTGCCTCGGAGGAGGTGGGGAGAAACTTCACCAGCGTACTGCAGACCTGAGAGGAGTGCTCACTGCTGCGCGTGGCCTGTACTGGCTGCCGTTGGAGCCAGGCTGCTTCCAAGTAAAGTCTACCAAAATGACGTCTAGGTAGGCACTCACAGACCAGATCTGAACAGTGTGGAGAATGAGGCCTGAGTTTGGAACCAGCCCTACAAAACACTTGTTCTTTTGGGCAATTGTTCATTTCCATGGAAGCAGCCCACACTGCACTCCAGGTGAAAGAGGCCGGCCTCCTCCTCGCCCTGCCACAGACCTACTCAGGTCCTTTAAGACTGACTTGAACTCTCCGCCTGCTCCCAATCTGCCCATTTCTGAATAGGATCACTTTGTTCTACCTGCAAGGGTTTTGACTTTTTACTGTTTTTACCAACAAAAGTGAGTTTTGCTCTGCATGTAAAAATAAATACAGATCCTACTGTGTGACAATTCCCAAAGCAGGAGCAGAGATCACCCGGAAAGCAAGTAATGACCGCGCTTCTAGAAAAAAGTTCTTTACTAGTTGAGGTAGGAAAACACCAAATATTACTTGTGATTTTGCTCCTCAGCAGACTGTGATGGACGCGGGGCATGCAGAGGGAACAGGCTCTAGCTCACAAAGGTCCTCAGGTCCAGATGGTCAGAGATCCTTGCCCAGTGAGCTGCAGACCTCTGGGCCCCGAGTCAGCTGAACTGTTGGCTGAGCCAGGCTGACTGTTTGTGGGAGGAAGCGTGGCCTTACAAGGAGGCAGAGAGGAGGAGAGCCGTGAGGAGCCGGCCCCGTCAGCAGATCACACCAAGCTCCAGTCAGGGCCCTCGCACTGCCTCTTACCAGCTGTGAGAGGTTAAGAAAATGATTTAACCTCTCTTGAGCTTTTGCTGTGTTTTCTGACATTAAAATTACCATGATGAACATTCTCAATAGAAAGCGATCATACACAAAGAGTAGTGACCATGGTGTTCCACAAAGATGACCAGCCTGCCTGTTCGTGAATCCTTGTCTTCTACGCAGAGGCTGGGCTAACTGCAGAGGCTGGGCTAACTCCGCATACACTGGAAGGTATCTGTACCACAGACAGGACCGGGGAAGACAGACAGCAGCTTCTACCAAATTACTCAGACAATCTATGTTCTGTGTACAGGGAGCTGTCAGACTGACTCCACTTGCTATAAAATCTACTTCTTTTCCAGTCACTGGTAAGGAAATTCAATCCCAAGTTATCAGTTTATGAGGTGCATGTCAGGAGCGCAGCTGGGAATGTCCCCGCAGTCTATCTGGTTGTCTGCCTCGGGGGTGCCCCTCTTCTCAGGTTCCTGTTCACGCTGCACTCTGGGCTTGCGGCAGGGGAGGAGTGCAAGTCCTCTGACCGCTGGCACAGCCCTGTCTGTCTTCTGGCGATGGGCCAAGGGTAAATGGCTCCTGCTCTCCTCCCACTAATCCTGCATCGGCATGCACACCTATCTAGGCATTTGTTTAAATACTGAAGGAGCACATCCAGACAGTGAGCACCTCCCAAGACACGTAGGTGCCAGCCAAGAGAAAGAGCGCAGCACCTGTGAAGGACAGTGTGAATGGTATTCAGAGCCTGTGGAATTGCAACGATTCTTTCTACTTTATTTTCACTGATGGTGTAATTCAGTGTAATTGAGGTGTGATAGGTATGCACCACCCAGACACAGAGCCAGCGACAGTTTTATTTTCAGCTGATCTCTTTTTTTATTCATGTATGTTTGTGATACATAACAATCACACTGCTTTTGGGAAAAAAGTACATGTGCATGTCTTTTTTTTTGTGCAGGGTCTACAGGGTCTCACTACACAGATCAGACTCATAGTGCGTCTGCTGTTTTCAGCTTCCCAAGTGCTGGGATTACAGGTGCATACCACCACGCCCAGTCTCAGTCACCATCTCAGCATGCCCCATCAGCAGGGCGGGCATGGTAGGCCCAGCTACTGCACTCTGCCAAATCAGGCACTTTAGTCCACTAAGCTACCCCTGTATGGCATATCTTGATCATGTTTGGTCCCTTTGCTCTCCCATCCAGCCCCTACCATTTTCCTGGTCCAAAGTGCCCATCTCCAAAAAGTCTGCCATCAGAGGATAATGTCTTTATAAGTGTATTTTAAAAGCAATAAATAAATTTAACCTGTAGATTCCCCACTACCGTTTGTTTCCCTCCACTAACCTTAGTAATTATAGAGAAATGCAGGGAGATCTTTTCAGAGACCTGCTTCACCCTCCTGAAAGGCTGGGGACCCCTGTCAGCAATGTCCTACAGCACATGCTTTGTCTCCCAGCCTGTTGGTGCCACCCATTCACCACCATTCCACCAGCAAGAACTGAATTCCTGGGACATTCTCTAAGACAGATAGGAATAAAGGGGAGCAGCACTGTCCCCAGTAGTTCAGAACCCAAGGAAGATGCACACTACACTCAATCCCCAGGACTGCAAAAAAACAAAAAACAAACAAACCAAAAAAATGCACGTTATCATAACATCAGATACAAAGAGAATGAGAAGGAACAAGAGTGAGTCAGAGTCACTACAGGAGGCCACCATTACTCACCTAATCTGAATTATATGCCTTACCGGTGGTTCTTTTTTTTAAAGAACATAGGAAGTATTTATTGTACAACTTTACTAATTATGCACAAATGACAATGAAAATAAAAAGTTGTAAGTTTAAAACTAATGGTTTGCCTGATGTCCAAAGTGGTGTCATATTCTTGTATATGTTCCAGTCATCAAAATTAGTATTTCTCTTACAGAACCAGAAGCAGCAAGTAGATCTCTTCCCTTTTGCAGCCATCACTGAAGTTGCAGGTGCCAAAATGAAGTTCAATCCTTTTGTGACTTTGGACTGGAGCAAAAAACATAAAAGGTATTGCAATACACCTTCCCCCATTTGCAAGAAAATTATGTCTTCCCCTTCTTCCAAAGAGCAGAGACAGAAGTAGTGTTCGCTCTGTGCCCATCCGAAAGGATGATGAAGTTCAGGTTGTGCGAGGATGCCATGAAGGTCAGCAGATCGGCAAAGGAGTCCAGGCTCACAGCAAGAAGTACGCCATCTACACTGAACAGGTGCGGCGGGAAAGGCCAAGTGGCACGACTGCCCACGTGGGCCTTCACCCCAGGGAGGTGGTCACCACCAGGCTAAAACTAGACAAAGACCACAAAAAGGTCCTGGAACGGAAGGCCAAGTCTCGCCAAGTAGGAAAGGAAAAGGGCAAATACAAGGAAGAAGAATTGAGAAGATGCAGGAATAAAGTCCTCCCCTGTGCAACTTTAATTAAAAACTGCCGAAATGAAAAAGAAAGTATTGCTAGAACAGTTTACAGTAAACATTTATTTTGTTTACTATGAAATATTATATATATAATATTAAACTCTCTCTATATATATATATATATATATATATATATATACACACACAGATTGATCGATTTGGAATTGGTTTAACTTCTGAGACCATAATACTTGAGTTGTGCCAGTAGAATTCATTGTAAGCCTCAGACGTGTCTTTCTTCCTCAGACTTGAGATACACTTACCAAAAACATGTGACATCAAAACAATTCCTAGTGCAAAATCAAGGCATTTTTAAATGGTGGATGGGTTAGTTTTAAGTGTAAAGATTCCTAATATTCTGAAATTTCTTACAAGTTAATGCCACACATCAATTTGACAGTACAAAGAGAAGAATCTCAAAATCTATACCCATTGTCATTAGGAAAACAAGAAAGCAAAGAAAAAGCTTGAAGCAAGCTGTGAGTTCCATATTAACTCAAAGCACATATGACAGGCCCTGGTGTCTGATGGCTTGACTTAAATTTTCCCACTCCACAATGACACGTATGAAGGCCCATAGAACTATTCCATTTTTCACTTTCAACACAATACTTGGGAAAATATGTGCAATACCTTGTATTCTATTATAAAATGGATTTTGTGTTAGACTACTGTGTTCAATCTAGACAAATATTAGCATTCTGAGCAAGTTTAAATTGGACTAGGCTAAGCTCTGATACTCGGCAGAATTAAAAGCACTTACATTTAGCAACATTTTCAGCTTCAGTGAATTTATCAGGAGATAGCCCACTGTAAGCCAAGAAGTATCTGCACTATCCCTGAGTCAGTTTTCTTAATCTGTCTGTTCCTGGGTCTCTGCTGGCAGCCATTTGATGCCGTACCATGTGCAGGAGAGGAGACCGGGATTGAAAGGCAGCAAATTCTTTTTCTAAATGCGATATAGTTCTGGCATGGTTTTTTAATCACTCAAAATTTTGTGAAATTTTTTAAAATTATCATTTTCTTTACATCATTATTGTATGGAATCATTTTGATTGTAGCAAGTTCTTATTTCTGTGTGAAGACTGACTAAATAATTCAATATCAAACATGAATGCAAACTTTCCCGAATCTGATTGTCGAGATTCAGCATCGGTTGAACACTTCGATGTGCAGGCTGACTGACATCGCAGGATTCTGCGCGACGAATGTGGCTTTGTGGGGAATCTTAAGTACAAAGGTGAGATGAGTACAATTCACTGGAAATCCACATTTTAATTTCATTAAATATGATGTATTTAAAACAGCAAGTATGAGGACCCTGGAGGAAAAAGAGAGGACAAAATATTTGATAAAATTAAATTCACACTATCAGTATAATAACATTCAACTTGGAGAATTTAAAACCCAATATGATTTAATTACTTTATTTTATTTAATTAATTTTTTTTTTTTTTTTTTGGAACCAGAGGTTGAACTCAGGCCCTTGTGCTTGCCAGGCAAGTGCTTATTCTACTGAGCTATCGCCTCAGCCCCTGATTTAACTACTAAACATCAATAACAAAAAAATATTCCAAAGGAAAACAAAGATATTCAAAAATGTGGACAATACTAATTGAAGGGTAAATGGCAAATATTTTAAATAACCACTGAAAGAATAGCTAGCAATGTTTAGTTTTTAATCTACTCAACAGAGAAGCAGAAAAAAATTAACCTACCAAATCAGAGCAGAGGAGTAAAATGGTAAATTGAAATGTTGCATGCTTTCTCTTATATGAGAAATCCAAATTATAAATAATTTAAAAATCAAAATACGCCATAATCCCAGCACTTGGGAGGCTGAGGCAGGTGGATTCCCATGAGTTAGAGGCTACCTTCAATTACAGAGTGAGACTCTGCCTCAAAAAAAAAAAAAATAGCAAAACAAAAGAAGGATTATAAGAAACAGGAAAACAGATAGACTTTGTGGAGATGGGAAGGGGATCTGGGGATGGGTGGAGATGAAAGGAAAGAAGGAACAGGAAGTACAAGGATCAAAGGTATATACCAGTAATGCACAGTCACTATATAGTTCAAATGCATACAAAAGTACATAATGTTTTGAACATAATTATAATAAGTCAAATATTTAGAACTTCATTACAATGAAAGTAATAAATATGCACAAATTAGAGGCATAATTTTAATCAGAGTTAAATATTAAACATCTGTTAAGCATCTATCATCTAAAACACTCAGAGAAAATTAAACAACTTAATTTATGCATCAAAAGCAATGAAATCATTTGTTATCTCAAAGTAGTTTAAAAAGTATAAATTCAGATATAATATTGAGATATAATTAATAAAAGAAAATACATTAATAATTAAAAACATAGTTTATCAACAGCCAATAAAATAATTAAAGAAATAGTAAACAGTAAAGAGGACCAGTAAAATAGCTCAAAAGACTAAACACCTGCTTTGGCAGCCCAAGGACCAAGGTTCAAACCCTGTCCCACACGCCATCCCGGTCTCACCCCTGGGACTAGCTGAACCAGCAAATGAGTCTGGGCATGGTGGCGCATGCCTGTATTCCCATCATTGGGAAGGCTGAAAACACGAGGATCACTATGAGTCCCAGCTGCATAGTGAGACCCCATACCAAATACTTAAATGAAAAAGAGTACACAGTAAAGATAGAAGATGGAAGGGAAGAGGAAAAGAAAGGAAGGAGAGGTTAATCAGAAAACAGTAAAGAAAACAGATGGATAACACCAGTATGAGGAGTGTAAACTGTGCCTAACAGAAATAGAAGAAAAATGAAATTATGCAAGAATGTTGGGATCAATTTTCTGTAAAAAATTTTAGAGTATAATAGAATGTAAGTTAAAAAATATAAATTATAAATTTATGTCTTATAATTAAATAAATTATGCTGGTATTGATAGACATACAACTGTCCAAATCAAGCCAGTATGTCAAGAGTTTTTTTCAAGTCTTCAGAGTACACCTAAATTATATTTTACTGAAGATTTACAATATTAAAATCTAGAAAGAAAAGGTACAATGTTTATTTCATTGGGCAAATGTAAACTTCATATCAAGATAGGATAGTTAAGGAAATTATATGCAGTCTCACCTATGAATACATACATGACTGTAGTTGATAAAATATTGATGAATCACAAACAAGAGTTTATGTATTTTAAGAGTATCAATGTTTAATAGAGTTTATCCCCAAGTACAAGAATGAGTTTACCGACATTTAGCTGTTGTAAGTTGTGCTGCTGTAATCGTGGGTATCCATGTGTCACTGTAGTTGGATATCATTAGCTCTTTCAGAACATATCTGTAAGGGGAATAGCAGGGATAAATGGAATTCTTCATTTTGGGTTTTTGAGAAATCTCCATGCCTTTTTCCATAATGGTACTAGTTCACATTCTCAATCTCAGTGCTAAAACCTCCCAGCATTTGTAGTTACTGTTTGGCTTTTCGATGATGACCATTCTTTCTGGAGTAAGATGCAATCTCAGTGTTCTTTTAATTTGTATGTTCCTAATGACCAGCAATGTTTACCATTTTTTATGTATTCATGGAGGTCATTTCTTGTGTATGTCCACAAACATACAGAGTACATAAAGAAAATGTATAATTTATATACATTTATATAATGCTACTCTGCTAGACAAAAAGATACAGTTGAGTCCTTAGTAGGAAAACACATGCACTTTGAAGACAGGATATTAAGTGAAATCAATCAGTCACTCAAGCTTCAGTAACACTTGGATTCTCACCCATAAAAAATTCAAAGTATAAATATAGAAAAGAGCAAAATGAAAGACAGATAAGAGGAAGCAGGGAGAGAGATCTGTTGCAAATGGGAAGGGGTGAGAGATGGAGGGAGGAGGAAAGGCATGAAAGGAAGAAGACAGGTAAAGAATGAAGATGTGTCTGCCATATGCACATTCCAAACACCTACAATGGAAGAAGCCATTACATAGAAAAAACATGTGCTGATAAGCATCTTTTGCAAAGAATGATTTCTCATGAAATAAATAGTACTGATTCTACCATATAAAACATTAGCAATATTTTAAATAACGGTATTAAGTTGTTTCTGAGTAAAAGATTACCTAGGAGTGGAAGAGAACATAATTAATAAAAATCTAAAGCAATAAAGTGCTAAAGTAAATATCCTATTTTTCTAAAATAAATATCCTATATTTAGGCATAGTAACATTAGAGTTAATACCAACACAAACATCAGTGAAAAAACATAGCAAAAATAAATCTACCTAAGGACTGATCGAGAGAAAATTGTTATTGGATGATGATTGCCTCTTTAGAAATAAACTTCCGGAGCCAAAAGGAGACCTCAGCAATTCACAAGATACTATTTTTTTTTGTTTGTTTTAAAAGAAGGCATATTTATTTTGCTAAAATTTTTGACATGAATATTATAGGCGCACTAATGATTTTTTTCATTTATTTTTATTTTATTAAAATACAAATGTCAATCAGACAATTTGAAGACACCTTAATCATACAGATTCGATGAATCAATATATTGCAAACTGTTTTCATAACGTTTTGGTATTGTACAAGGTGCATACATGATACTATATTTACAGATATTATTTTAGCAGATATCTCTTACCAGTGAATTAAGAGTGTAGTTGCTTACTTATCTTATTTTTTTATACCTGAATTATATCAAAAATTCAATAATTATTTACCTAGTGGATGACCATAGTACTAAAAGCCGACATATTATCCTGTCCAACCACCATTAGTGCAGATCTTGCCTATCATAGAATTAGGTAGAAGCACAGCGTTATCTATCCCAAATGTACTGTCTATACACACACATCATGACTTTTTCTTTCTACAACCCTTCCTTTGTCTACACCTGTAAAAGTGGGCACTCCATTGACATTCAACTAACTTAAGTGCTTGAACTCGACACCACAATCCATCACAGTCCAGCATTCTGCAACCATACTGAGTTATTAAAAGAAATTGTCGACCATATCCATTCACAGCTCAGCTTAATATAATGGGCTCACGATGTATACTTCATTTTTATACTTTTCTGCTGGATGGTTAAGACCTAGGTAGATCAAGACTTATATACCAACACATGAACTTTATATTTCCTATGTGGCCATTGAAGTCCTCTCAGGGTTTATCTTGTAGTCCTGTACATTATTCTGTAGTTCCTTTGTCTGTGTCATCCATGTGGATGAGTCACGGCCAATGCTTGACCAGATTGCTCTCTGTGAGAGCTTGAGAGAAAGTTTTCTCTTCATGTGACTCTCCCCAGGCACACTTTAGAACTTCAATCTCTTTCCTCTGTTGCTCCATAATCTCCTTGTTCAGAAA